>PVKM010025628.1:0-19828 GCA_004027735.1 Carollia perspicillata | reverse complement strand
TGTTTTATCTTTATAGTAAGCAGACGCTACTCTTATTTTTAAAAACATACATTTTTGAGGATATAATGCAACATCACACCAGATAAACAATTAATTAAAAAGGAAATAATACTAGTAAGCGTACATAAATGATTAAACTCTGTCATTCTATTAAAGAGAAACTAATTAAATACACACTATCACTTTGCTTCTATCAAATTATAAAAGGGTGGGAAACATAATTCCCAGTGTTATTATATAATGACCAGAGCAATATGAATTGGCAAAACCCTTTGATAAAGCAATTTGAAAATATATTCAAAAGCTCTAACACTATTCATTACCCAAAACAAATAATTTCACTTTTGATAGATCTGTTTTAAGAAATTATCCATCTAAAATAATACATAAAGGGCTCTGTAAGGAAAAGTAGAAACAAATGATGAAAGTCTAATGACATTGAAATGGTTAAATAATGAATACATGCATTCACTGAACCATTAGACAACCAGCAAAAGGATACTTTTTGGAAACAGTAAAGAACATATAGCATCACAGAAAAAAATTTATGAAAAATCAAAACTCCAAACTAATTATTTACTATGATTATAACTACATACTTTTAAAATGTCTATACACAGAAGAAAATAAAGCATCAGAAATGAGTATTTCAAATGCTACCCCCAAAATGGTTGTGTTTTTATGCAAGTAAGCTCTTACCACAGGGCTAGCACTTTGCAAGTGTTAAACAGAGTAGCCATTATTATTGCCCTTACAATCATTATTAACAGGACTATGTGTTTCTTAATTTAATGAACATGTGTTACTTTAAAATAAAAACTAATTCTTTTGAAAAGCATTAAAACTAAATATTAGTGGTGGTGACTCTGGGTAGTGGAATTGTGGGTAACTTATGTGTGGGTTTTTTTGCTTGTCTGATTTTTTTGAACTTCATACAAGAAACACGTATTGCTCATATAAATTTTAAAGGATTTAAATTCTTAAATTTTTTACCACATATATTTAACATGTGGGTTTTACTGATCAGAAAGTCTCTGAGCTGATTTACTGAATCCTATTCACTACAATACATTGATATTGGTCAAGATAAATGTTCTGGACAGACAGATTGACACTTCTCACACTATACACTTCTGTAAAGTTCTATATTCTTATACTGAACATGTTTAAATATATTATTGCCTGTGTACTTTTTAAAATAGCTTGAAAGAAAACTTAAAGAAAAACAGGACACCTCTTTGTTCTCAGATTATAATTAGAGTGCATGGCATCTTTGCTAAAAAATTAACTCAGTAACTACTCAACTAGTGATCTCAGATACATAGACTTCAGGACGGCGAGTACCGTATGTGGAAGGTGGTTCCAAAACAGAGAGAAAAGCCAAGCAGCCAGCCAGTCCTTTCCTCGGTTTGTTGTCTTGGTAACTAAGGCAGCTGTAGGAACTGTTTTCTATTATTTTCCAATCCTGTCACAGAAAAATTTTCAAGTGGGAAAGCATGCGTGCCAAGGGTATAATTAATCTCCCCAAAAGTGGCAAATTAAAATAATGTCAGTGGACATAGGATAAAAATGAAACCAAACAAAAGAACTAGAAAAATATAAGCCTAAAGCCAAAGAGTGTTACACATTTGGTTCCCTTTATACAGTAATGTGAACATTTTTGTGACAGGCCAAAGATCTCTGCAGCAAGAATCCAAGGTGGCCCAGGCCCGCTTACTCAGAAACCCGTCAGAGTGGGAAAAAGCTTCCTGAGGCCAAAATGACTAACACAAAGAAATAAAACTTCCACTGGTAAAAGCTTCAAAGAAGGAAAAGCATGACTTCATGGGATAAGTTCTTACAAATGGAGTCTGCTTTTAACTGCCATGTGTAAAAGGAGGAATTAATACTACCAGTAGTAATTCAGTCAAGAAAAATTTTTGCATGCAACATGGCAGAGCTGCCTTAGTATAGGACACGTCACAAAGCCCTCGCATGTGCCAGCTTTCTAGAACCAGTCGGTTACAGTCTCCACACAGATCCCACCAAGGCCTGCGAAGTGCAGCTGTAAGCAGAGATGGATTGCTCTGCGTTGAGTTCGATTTGGGGTTAGCTCCAAGTCAGCTGAACGCAAGGCAACTGAAGACGTTAGCAACTTTTTCCTCAACCTAAGAGTGTAAAAAAGATCAGGGAACTTGTTTTTTACTTTTTTCACACTCCACATTGCCCAACACAGACCAATGATTTCTCTGTTAGTGAATCAATAAACCAGCTGGGAAAATGTCAGAGATCTCAGTTAGCCATTGAAAGAGAGATATCCTCAGATTCAGGCAATTAACAATTGAAATAAGCAGCATTATTATCTGGGTATGCTAGTGTTCAACGAAAATCTTTCAGGCCAAAAGTTTATTTTTTTTAAATGAAAGAAAGGGATTATTGAGCCATATGCTATCCAGAAAAAGGGCCAGGGCCTGGGACATACAGTCTGAATGAAGCCCCAGCAGTGGGGCCAGAGGGGGAAGACGAACATGTCCACCGGCTTGAGATCCACAGGGCTCTTTCACACAATAAGTTTGGAGAAGAAAGATGTCAGTTGTTTTGAAGGAATTTTCATTGGCTACAGATAAAGGGGTGGGGAAAGGTGAAGCAGAGGAAGTTGTGGGGTACAGTCCTTCAGGAAGACGTATTTGCTGACTTTGGACTGGCTGTGTGTAAACAGTCCAGAACGTTCATGGGGTAAGAAAGGTGCTGTGGTGTCTGGTGACTGGCTAGTCTCTCTAGATAGGGGCTGGAATAGCTGCTTGGAAGTTGATTCAGAGTTTCAACATACATTCAGGAAGGAGAGCAGTCTTTTGTTGGTTTTCTCTGTGAACTGTTTAACCTCCCTGTCTCTCTCCCATTCTCTGGCCCACTGTAAGTGAATTTAGGATATCTCAAAATGTTTCTTTTGTCACTAGCTTGAAAAAGAATTGTTTTAAGTTAAACAAAAGAACTCAGGCCATCCTAAGAACCATACATTTTGAGTTACCCTCTACACAGAAAGAAAAAAATGTTGAGGTTAATTATTGGCCCTTTTTATGTTTAAAAACTAAGTTTCCACTGATTTTTCTTATTACCAAAATAAATTATACTGGTTGGCCTTCCCTCGTAAAGAAGCATGAGGAAGACTTGGAAGAAGAGGAGGAGGGCAAAAAAAATTAAGACATGCAATAAAAGAAAAACACAAAGCCCAATCTCCCAGCAACAGCCACTGGGGACCATCTTGGCATATCCATGTCCTTCACATGTACATGTTTTTCTCTAAAACATATTATTTTATGAAGTTTTTTCATTTAAAGTGTATAAAATGTTTTTCTCTTTGCCTTTCGCTCTTCCTTCTCCCTCCCCTATTGAACAATTTGCTCCGTGACTCATTAGGTCATTAAGTGGGGCCGAATAAGGCAGGCCCCAGTGTGAGGGGTGGGGTTGGGGTAGGATGGCCCGGCACGTAGATGTCAGAGTCTGACAAGGCGAGGAGGGGATGGAGGCATGAGGAGCGACACTGGCAGCCCGATGTGCCGTGTCATAAGCCACATGGGTGTGGAGGATGGCAGCATGAGTGGCAGCCTGATGGTGCCCAGTGGCCCCTTGCAGGGAGCTGGAGCCTAGGCAGGGCTCAGGAGGGCGTCAGTGAGGAGGTGGGGCAGCAAAGGTGATGGGAGATTGTGTCGTACAGGGGACTAAACCAATAAGTCAATAGTCTAAGGATAATGGGAACCAGATTTTTCACTGTTAGATAAGAAAGGGAATAATATGGAGAGAGAGTTCCAGCCAAGATGGAGGCGTAGGTAGAAACCCTTCGCTTCCTCGCACAACCAAAAGGAGGATAACAACCAATCGAAAATCATTAAACAACCAGAAGTGCCAGAAAATCAAACTGCATGGAACTCTGACAACCAAGGAATTAAAGAAACTGTCAACCAGACCAACCAGCCTGGTAAGATGGGTGGACAGAGAGAACCCCCTGCGAGGCAGTGGACTGTGCAGGTGGGGCTGGCTGAACAGGAAACTGAGACTCAGAGCTGACTGTGGACTGCAGCGGTTGCCGTGGTGGGAGAAACTCCCAGTCTCACGTGAGAGTTCACTGGAAAGTGCACTAGAGCCAAGCAGGTGAGCTGCATTGTTCCCTCTCTGGCCCCTCCCCCACAGGCAGTGTTGCAGCACAGCAGGAGGGTCACCCCACCCCCTTAACAGGTACATCAAGACAATGAAATATGGCTCAAATGAAAGAACAGAGCAAAACTCCAGAAAGAGAGCTAAGCGATGAGGAGATAGCCAGCCTATCTGATGGAGAGTTTAAAGCCCTGGTAATCAAAATGCTCACAGAACTGATTGAGCTTGGTCAAAAAACTGAAAGATACCCAAAATGAAATAAAGCAAAATATTCAGGGAACCTACAGTGACAGGAAGAAAACCGGGACTCAACTCAATTATTTGGAACAAAAGGAAGAAATAAACATCCAACTGGAACAGAATGAAGAAACAAGAATTCAGAAAAATGAAGAGAGGCTTAGGAACCTCTGGGACAACCTTAAATGTTCCAATATCTGAATTATAGGGGCGACAGAAGGAGAAGCATAAGAGCGAGAAATTGAAAACTTATTTGAATAAATAATGAAAGAAAACTTCCCCAGTCTGGTGAAGAAAATAGACTTCCAGGAAGTCCAGGAAGCTCAGAGAGTCCCAAAGAAGTTGGACCCAAAGAGGAAAACACCAAGGCACATCATCATTAAGTTACCCAAGATTAAAGACAAAGAGAGAATCTTAAAAGCAGCAAGAGAAAAGGAGAGAATTACCTACAAAAGAGGGCCCATAAGACTGTCAGCTGAGTTCTCAAAAGAGACCTTACAGGCAAGAAGGGGCTGGAAAGAAGTATTCCAAGTCATGAAAGGCAAGGACCTACATCCAAGATTGCTCTATCCAGCAAAGCTTTCATTTAGAATGGAAGGGCAGATAAAGTGCTTCCCAGATAAGGTCAAGTTAAAGGAATTCATCATCACCAAGCACTTATCATATGAAATGTTAAAGGGACTTATCTAAGAAATTGAAGATCAAAAACTGTAAACAGTAAAATGACAACAAACTCACAACTATCAACAAATTAACCTAAAAAAATAGAAAAACAATGAGAACAAAAGCTAAGCAAACAACTAGAACAGGAACAGAATCAGAGAGACGGATATCACATCAAGGGTTTTCAGGGGGAGGGGAGGAATAGGAGGGAAAGGTACCAGAAAGAAGAAGCATAGTTGGTAGGCATAAAATAGATGGGAGAGGTCAAAAATGGTATAGGGAACAGAGAATTCAAAGGACTTATATGTACAACCCACGGACATGAACTAAGGGGGATGGAATGCTGGAGGGTTAGGGGGTTCAGGATGGAGGGGGGATAAAGGGGAAAAAACTGGGAAAACTATAATAGCATAATCAATAAAATATACTTAAAAAGAAAGGTGGAAAAGTAGAGTGAAACTTGTGGTTATGGATTGAAATTGTAGACAGTGTGAAGGCATGATTTAAAAAAAAAAAGAAACATTTTTTATTTTATCACTTTAAATCTCTCCATGAGGTTAAGATCCTCCTTATGATGCGAATAACACTGTCACCCCCAGAAATACCTGTTGAGGGATGGTATGTATTATTCCCTGGGAATCTCCGCCCTTCTGCAGCTTGTAATTCTCAGGAGCGGGGTGAGGAGGGGAGGAAATGAGGGAGACAAAAATCAAATGGATAAAAACATATATGGTATGTCAGATGGTTGTTTTAAGTTCTGTGATTAAAAAATGTCAGAAGAATCCGGATAAGCACCTCGGTTCTTCCTTCTAAATTGGTGTTCCATCTTCTTACAGTGTATCTTTTAGAAATTCCTTTAGTGAAGATCTATTGGTGATAAACCCTGTTTATTATCCGAATTGTCTGTAAGCCAGCCTTCTTCTTGCAGAGCAGTTTTGCTGAGTACATAATTCTAGATTGTAATGATTTTCCTTCAGCACTTAAATACTGTTTCAAAGCAGGCACGATTTTTTACTCATATACTTACTCATGAATATGTGTGTTAGAAATACGTGAGGTGACGGATGTGCTAACTAGTTGGGAGGAGTCTTTTCATAATGTGTGTGTATATCAAATCACCACGGTGTGCACTTCAAATATCTTTCAATTTGTTTGCTCATTATATCTCAATAAAGCTGAAAAACAATAAACCATAACAGACAAAAAACACCAGATGACGGGAGGAGAGTGGACTTCAGGTGGTGGGCACACAACAGAGCGTATAGGTGTCTTTTTATGAAGATATAAGCCTGAAACCTACGTAATGTTACTATCAACCAATGTCACCCCGATAAGTTTAACTTAAGATAGAACTTAGCATAGTATCTGGCACCTAATATGTGTTCAGATAACGTTATGACTATATACATCATAGACTGGGTGGCTTATGAACAACAGAAATTTATTTCTCACAGTTCTGGAGGCTGGGAGGTCCAAGGTCAAGGTGCCGGCAGTCTGTTTCCGACAGGAGAGAACTTGCTTCCTGGTTGATACACAGCTGTCTTCCCCCGTCAAAGGACCCACCTGCAAAATCATTACCTGGGGGATTAGGTGTCAACATGTGAATTTGCGGGGGACACAAACGGTCTACACAGGAGGTGATTTTACAATAGTCAGGAGGGCTGTTACTTGCTGGAGGAGGGGAAGAGAGCGCGCAGTGGGCCCTCGAAGCAGCGTCTGGGGAGACTCAAGTTCTTTCCTCACCAGGTGGTGGCTCCAGGGCTATTTGCCTTAGAATAACTGACAGAGCTGTACGTTTGTTTGGTGTGGTCTTGTATATTCATGTTTTATTGTACAATGAGAATAATAAGCAAAACTAAATGACAGACTGTGAAAAATATATATACGGCAGCAAAAGATCAGTATTCTTATTTTATAATAATATTTTTAAATTAATAAAGAAAAACATCAGTATCCCAATTAAATAATGAAGAAAGGTCATTCATAGGAGACCTACTCCAATAGTCGATATGCATATTCTTAAATGTTCAACCTTTCTAACTATCAAAGAAATTCAAATTCAAGCAAAAATAAGAACATTGATTGATTAATTTGGAAAAGATTAATAAAATGACAATATCTGATATTGAGGATGGAGAGAATTAGCATTCTCCTACAAAGCTGACAAAAATCAGATTTTGTCTTAATTTTTTGGATGGCAATCTGGCAACATTTAAAGTTAAAAAAACTTTAAAATGTATGCACTTACTTAAATAACTCCACTTTTATGATTTAGCACGAACATTTGAGAAGGCATATTTACAAAGATGTTTATAGCAAACCATTATTTATTTTTT
The DNA here is from genome assembly GCA_004027735.1 of Carollia perspicillata. Classification (NCBI taxonomy): domain Eukaryota; kingdom Metazoa; phylum Chordata; class Mammalia; order Chiroptera; family Phyllostomidae; genus Carollia; species Carollia perspicillata. Next base: position 12,461 of record PVKM010025628.1, on the reverse strand, counting down.
AAAAAAGTACAGCCCTGGCTGGTGTGGCTCAGTGGATTCAGCACTGGGGATTGAGCACCAGCCTGTGAACCACAGGGTCACCAGTTCAATTCCCAGTCAGGGCACATGCCCAGGTTGTGGGCCAGGTCCCCAGTTGCGGGCATGTGAAGAGCAACTGACCTATATATCTCCCACACATCGATGTTTCTCTCACTCTTTCTCCTTCCCTTCTCCTCTCTAAAAACAAATAAATAAAATATTTTTCATAATAAAAAACTAGAAATAACTGTCTGATAATAATAAATGTGTTAAATAATCAATTCAAGCAAATATTATGAGGTCATAAAAAGCAGAGGCAATGAGAATGTTTTTAAGATATACTTTTGCAAAAAGCAACTTTAAAAGCAATGTCTAATGCAATACTTGCGTTTCCTTTTATACATTTGTACTGCTCAATATAACGTACGTAAATAGTAGTACAAAGTAAGCAGGTGTGGCTGATTTGCCACAAAGCGAATGTCTTGTAACTCCCACCCGGGTCCGGAAATAGAACAATTCAAGCATTCCAGGAGGGCCCTTGTGCACCGTCCTGAGCTTTACTTCCTTTCTTCTCCCCAAATGAGCACACTCCTGACATAACTGTAATCATTTTCTTACTTTTCTTTCTAGTTTTGCCACTTTGTGCTTATATCCGTAAACACTGTAGTGTTGTCTGTTTTTAAACACAATGTAAATGGGATTATATGGTACACAAACTTTTAGTTCTGGCCTCTCCCACTCCCTACCATTTCACATGGTAATCTACTCATTTTTCATGGCTGTATGTGGAATGGGGAAAGGCTTTCTGAATAGCAGTATGAATACATCATGATTGATTTAGTCATTCTGCTCTTGAAAGGCATCCGGGGCTATTATGAATAAGGTTACGCTGAACATTCTCCTGTGTCTTTTACTGCACAGGAGCACTCATTTTGTGCAGTAAATATTTAGGGGTGGGATTGGTAAGTGAATGACAGGCGGCTCTTCAGTTTAGAACACAATGTCAGTTTTCTAAATTGGCTGTAACCAATTGACATTTTCATCAGCAGCGTGAGAGCTTCCATGGTTCCACATCCTTAATAATTAATACTGGTTATTGTCAGTCTTCTTAAATTTTAATAACTGTATGGTTACAGAGCACTATCTTATAAAATTTTTAAAATGAGTTTTTCTACTTTTTCTTTTTTTAAAGATTTTATTTAGTTACTTTCAGAGACGCGGAATGGAGAGAGAAAGAGAGGGAGAGAAACATCAATGTGTGAGAGATACATTAATTGGTTGCCTCTCACATGCCCTGAACTGGGGACCTGGCCCACAACCCAGGCATGTGCCCTGACTGGGAATCCAACTGGCGACCCTTTTGCTCGCAGGCTGGTGCTCAATCCACTGAGACATACCAGCCACAGCTAACATGATCTTATAATTTAATTTGCATTTTCCTTATTTCTAAAGGTTTTATTGGCCACTTAGACATAGTCTTTAACTAATTATTTATTCTAATTTCCTGCATTTTTTCTATTAGATTGTTTCTCTCTTTCTAGAAGTAGGAAAAAGATTTTTTAAAAATGACTGCATAGATATTCTATCATGGCAATAATAGTTATTTCTGAGTGATGCTATTATGTATGATTTATATTTTCCTCCTCGTGTTTTTCTGCACCTTTCTAATTTCCTATAATGACTATGTATTATTTTTAGAACATTAAGTGTCGCACAATTTTAACGAAGAAAAACAATTGTTTTTTTGCAAAAGATATTGTCTAGGGAATAAAGTTTGAATGCTTAACTGTTAAATTTATGGGATGTTTGAATGATTTATGGTAGTGATTCTCAAACTATTCCAAGGTTTTCTATAGCTACAATTGAATAATAGTACCCTCTTCCACTTTACATGGTTTTGTTTATTTTGTTTAATGCCTTACAACCAAATTTAATACATCAAATTATCAACTTATACATATCACACATCAATGACTTATTAATATGCCACATGAATGATACAAAAGTTATGAAAGAAGTTTGAGCCATAATTAGGACAATCAAACTCCTATAACAAGAAGAATTTGTGCTTTCGGTCCCATCAGAGCTCCCATTAAAATAGCAGCTTACAAAGTAAAAGTATTTACATGCTGACAAATGACAAGTTAAAAGGTCTTCGATTTCTCATGGTCTGAAAATATAATTATCAAATTTTAATTGAACCACAACTGTTCCCAATGGTGTATAGGATAAAAAAGAATTAGAACATGATCTTGACCTTGAAGAGCCTGCCACCTAACTGGAGAAATAAAGCAAGCATTCTTCTGAAAATAAGCAAACGCATGATAATATATAAATGATGTAGGGAGTCAAGGAAAACAGACCTTGTACATAGGATGAAGCCTTAAGAGAACGCCTAGGGCAGCAGAAACACAAGCTTTGGGTAAATATTCTTTTCTCACTCTTGGGACTGAGCACCATCCCACGGTAGATGCTGTGGCACAACAGTGGAAGACTTTTGTCTGGATATATGCTGCCCTCCTACCGTTACCATAGAGGCAGAGCGAACAGTTTTAGGATGGTCTCTAAGCTACAGCTCCCCGGATCCCAGTCCTGCCTCTGCTGCTTGGCTCTGCTCTGCATCTTGCTTATACACAAAAACGTGCTTTATTTTGGCTGAAGTACCAAGTATGCCCTTGCATAATCTGGAATAACTTGGAGAAGGCCTTGGAATGTTACTAAAAATTTAATTTCCAGCTATCATTCTCAATAATTCTAAATTCCACACAGCAATCTGAAGTCAACTTTTATAGCTGTTAAATTGGAATTTTGACACTAAGAACTTAAATGAACCACTCCAGAGTGTAAGACTAAATAAGCCTGGATTTCCGTGAAGATGATAAAGTGCCAGGAATCTGTCTTTCCATCAGAACGACATTATACTGGCAAAATCTGTGCTATGTAACTATGTTAGAATTCTATAGTCTATGCAAAGGCTTGTAGTTTCCAGGGGAAGAAGTGCCTGGTAAACTGTGGTTAACTTTGATCAGTTTCAACTTCCTGCTCCTTCCACACCCCAGCCCCATGGAGGGCCGATGTACCAGTGTGCCTGGAGAGCTGCAGGAGACAGAGTGGCAGTAAGGGCTCTGTCCTCCAAATACCAGGGGTCTGTGCTCTGATCACAAACTGCTGCTTCCAATCTTGGAGGTGCAGACACAGAGTAGGCAGTTATTGTGGCAACTCCACCACCATTATTTCGTGCTCCTCCAGCAGAAGCAGCTCTCAGGGGGGTTAAAGAGATGGCTATTTTATTTCCTTCGTTTCCCCTTTTTCCCCTTTGGGGTGTCTGATATTTAAGGATCGGTTACACATACATGGAAATTTAGAAAGTTTCCCCTCATGCCCAAAGTGCAAGCTGAGGAAAGTCATGAGAAGCCCTTCGGTTTACATCTCAGGTGGATCCCTGACACAGAGCCACCTACACACACATGCACACAGAGAACAACCCTAAAATTTGTGTGGGACTACAGAAGACTCCAAACAGCCAAAGCAATTTCACAAAGAAGAATAAAGTTGGAGGCATCACGCTGATTTCACACTATATTACACAGCTACAGTAATCAAACCAGTATAGTACTGGCATAGACTCAGACATAGAGATCAATAGACCAGAAGAGACAGTCTAGAAATAAATAAACCCATGAAGATTAATTAATTTACAACAAATTTACAATGGAGAAAGAACAGTTTCTTCAACGAATGATGTTGGGAAACTGGACAGCCACATGCAAAGGAATGAAACGGACCCCTATCTTACAACGTACACGAAAATGAACTCAAAATGGATTAAGGACTTGACCATAAAACCTGAAACCATAAAACTCCTAGAAAACATAGGCAGTAAGCTCCTTGACATAGGTCTTAGTGATGACTTTTTGGATTTGACACAAAAGCAAAGGGAAGAAAAAGCAAAAATAAACAAATGGGACTACATCAAACTAAAAGCTTTTTCACAGCAATGGAATCCATCAACAAAATGAAAAGGCAACCTATGGGATGGAAGAATATACTTGTAAATCATACATCTAATGAAGGGTTAATGTTCAAAACATGTAAATAACTCACACAGCTCAATAGCAAAAAGAATATCTGACTAGAAAATGGGTGGGAGGTGGAAATATCACAGATATTTTGAATTCTATTGGCCCTATTACGATAGTTGCAGATCCCTCTTTTGCTTTGGCCCTGAAATGGCCATTAGGGTGCCTGACTCATAGATAGCCTGGATCAGGGGTGTCAAACTCATTTTCACCGGGGGTCACATCAGCCTTGCAGTTACCTTCAAAATAATTTTAGGACTGTATAAAAGTAACTACTCCTTAACTGTTAAGGAGTTGAAATTACATTCAGCCCTTTGAAGGCAACTGCGAGGCTGATGTGGCCCCCCGGTGAAGATGACTTTGAGTCCCCTGGCCTAGACCGAGGTGCTGGAATTTTCCTAGCATACTTTAGAGAAAGGAGTGTGATCACTTCCTGCGATGGGAATGTTGGAGTTAATTCATTATGTGCAGCCTGTTCAACCAACCCCTACCATACAACCCGGGAGGGCCCAGAAAAGCATTAGTGAAAGCAACACTAGCATCCAGATAAGTTTTTTGCTAAGTGTGCTCTGTAGGCCAGAAATGCTGGTGGGAGATAGTGCCACACAACTAAGCTTCCTGACATCGGTGGGATTAATGGGATCCCTGGGTAGTAGAAGTCAGGTGGCAGCAACTGACTAACAGAAACAACGTAGGCACAATACCATGCTGAGGCACAGAGACAGGGTAGCAATCAGAGCATGTTGGTTATCAGGGTCTGTGGAAGTCTCTAATTGATCATAAAGTTCCCAGGAATAAGAGAGATAGGCAGCCTACTAAGTTATGGCTTGATCTGTAAAATCGGAGAAAGTCCAAGCCAGGTGAGTGGAAATCTGACTTGAGTGACTATGGGGAAAGTACCCGATCTCAGTCAACTTGTAGACCCCGAGTTCCTTAACAGAGGAGAATCCCACTTCTCTCTGTAAAAGGACATGGCAACTCAGCCTCAATTTTCTATCATATTCCTCAAAGCCTTCCACAGAGGGACCTGAAGCCATTTACCAAGCACTGGGCACTGGGGAAAGGGAAATACCAGACTTCCTGGAATTACTACATACCGACTCTGGATTAACATTGACTCGTGAGGACCCATAGCACCACACTGGTCTACTGGTCAGGTGGTTAGAGGCGTCTTGCTCCAAGTCCACCTCACACTGTGCCTGATGAAGGTCACAGGAAATGGGCCTGTAATTATTTCCCCACTGGCATGCTCAGCAACCAGCACAAAGATTCCTCACATGGGGCCCTCAACTAATGCAGTAGGAGCCCTTATGGAGGAAGGGGGAGTGAGTCTCTGAACCTACTCCATCTTGCCAAAATAGTCATCCAAAACACCATGGTAGTCTCCAGGGGACTTGCAGATTAACGCCACTGCCACCTATTCCAAAGATGTACAATAGATGATTCCTATTACATTCCATTTAATTTACCTGACGGTTCATCCTTGAAAAAGCCAGATGGATCTTGGAGAATGACTGGACTGCCATGAACTTAATCAGGGGGTAGTGCCAACTACAGCTGTTGTCTTAGATATTCACCTTCATTTTACACTAAAGTAAGTTAACACAGCTCCTGACATGCACTATGCAACTGTTTCCCTAGGAAAAGCCAGCTGAGTGGGGCCCGATGTGGGAGCGATTCCAGCATGTCTGTAACACGGGGATGCTGACTGCAGCCTGTGACGAGAGCCAACAGGGGACTCACAGCGCAAGCACAGGGCACGCCCGTTTGAAGAGCAGTTCCCGCACTGCTACTGGAGCCTGGTGGAGCCTGACCCCTGGCCGTGGATATCAACTGACCTGTGATCTGAGGTGCCCGTCATGATCTTCGTATTATCTGAAATGTCATTTATGATCCCAGCATAAAGTTGGGAGTGTGTACAAGCATTCAGCTATTTAATGGAAATAGGATAGATAAGAGAGAGCCTGAGCAGGTCTGAAAAGCACAAGGAATTTTCAAGAGCGTGGCTGGGAGTCCCATGCAGCTTGACCTCATGACCCCTCCCTGAAGTCACATTGGTGGCCTCATGGGAGTAGGGAAGGTGTACAGAGGGTGTGCGTGGTATGTCGGCAGGTGGAGTTGGGTGACTACCAAATGACACCTGTAGATATCCACATCCACAACCTTGAGAAAAATGACCAAGGCTTGAAATACATTTGACCTTGAACATTAGTTTGAACTGCCTCGGTCCACTTACAGGAAGATTTTTTTCGATAAATAGTCGACCCTTCACATCCACAGATTCAACCAACCACAATCAAATACAGTATTTTTGCATTCCCAGCCACAGACTGAAAACACTGTTTTCTATCTGCAGTTGGTTGAAACTGTGGATCCAATGGGCTGACTATAGTTAATGTTTGGGGGCAGTCAAAAAGTTATATGCTGATTTTCCAACTTAGAAGGGGCTGGCATCCCTGACCTCCATGCCGTTTAAGAGTAAACTGTAGTTGGTGAAAAAAAAGGAAGTGGATTACTCAGGAGCCCAAACTGATACTAAAACCTGCAATTGGCCATAGCATCCATTTGCACAACAGAATTCAGTCTCCTGGAGATTCACTGAACACATATACACATATATATTTTTTAAAGATTTTATTTAGTTATCCTTAGAGGGGAAGGGAAGGAGAGAGGGAGAGAAATATCAATGTATGGTTGCCTCTCAAGTGTCCCCCGCTGGGAACTGGCCTGCAACCCAGGCATGTGCCCTGACTGAGAATTGAACCACAATCCTTTGGTTCGCAGGCCTGCGCTCAATCCATTGAGCTACACCAGCCAGGTGTCATTGAGCATATATTTACTGCACCTATTTCAAGCCAGTCACAACATCCAGGAAGGTGTACCATAGGATGTGACCCAGGGTTGGTAATTTGAGGAGTGAATACAGCGCGATAGGATAAAGAGGCAAAGATGTTGAGAATCTGAGTGTCCAAGCACAGGCTTTAGCATGAGTAGGAAGTGGAGTAAGCCCAGGAGAAGGCAGATACACTAGCAGAAAAATGTAGATGTCAAGGGAATAGAGGTCTGTGAAGCTACAGTCAGGAAGAAGGGAAATGAGAAAACTGCTACAATTAGACCCAAGCAGGGAGTTGAGGGCAGGAAAGAGGCTGTGTTAGTGAAAGTTAAGAGGGTGCATTTGTGAGTTTTAAAATCTTGAAGTGGAAGGTAAAAAGCAGTATTACATTCAATATAAGTCACTGAACTGAGTTCAAGGAACTTGACACTGGATGCTGGATATCTTACATGACTTAGAAGTTGTCATGGAGAATGTGAGCCAGAGTGAAAAATGTTTCCAAATTGGGAAAAGTCTCCAGCTAAATATTTTTCCTCCTCAAGTGTGTCTTGCTAGCATCTCAAAGTACAGAAGGAAAGTACTACATTGACGGGAATTTATGTCTTTTGGCCTCTGTTCCATGATCTTGAAGCCTCGCTGAGAATCTGGGCCCCGGGCTCATGTTTTCCAGATGACAACTTCTAAGTCAGGGACAAGAGCCAGGCGGCTCAGATTCTCCACAGTATCAGAGGCCTTGAGCAGAGGCTGTTGCCCTGGCAAATTCATGGATATTCTCCTGCACGTGACCACAGCCTGGAGGAGCAGGCGTGCTCTGGCGTATCTGCAGCGGCCTTCGGCTGGAAAGAAGAGGGCGAATCCAAATTCATGCTGACTTGAAAAAATAAAAAAGTTGGGTAGACGATAGCCACAAGTCTTTTTTTTAAAGATTTTATTTAAGTTTATTTTTTTAGGGTTTTATTTTTAATTTTTAAATGTTTTATTGATTATGCTATTATAGTATAGTTGTCCCATTTGCTTCCTTCTATTCCCCTCCACACTGCACACCCCCTCCCACCCACATTCCCCGCCCTTAGTTCATGTCCATGGGTCACATGTATAAGTTCCTTGGCTTCTACATTTCCTCTACTATTCTTTACCTCCCCCTGTCTATCTTCTACCTACCATTTATGCTACTTATTCTCTGTACCTTTTTCTCCACTCTCTCCCTCCCACTCCCCCTCTGATCACCCTCCTTGTGATCTCCATTTCTGTGATTCTGTTCCTGTCCTAGTTGTTTGCTTCGTTTTTGTTTTTATATAGGGAGCCGTTCCACGTGGCATGGGAATGTAGCTCAGCCTCCACATGAAAAACCAGTGGGGAGCAAGTTAGCACACAGGACCATGGCCACGGCAAGGTTTCCCCGTGGGGAATCAGGCCTGCATTGTACCTAGGGCACTATGAGGCTTGCTTTTGCTAAAACTCCGTCTCCATGAATTGAGGCAAGTGCTAACTGTAACTTCCTGAAGTCTGTGCTAAACCTCCCAAGTATGGAGTGTAACTGGTTCAACCACTTTTCCCCTTGGTCTGCAACATCCTTCTCTTTGAAATAATTAGCAACATTCTTTCCTTTGTTATCTGTAAAAGGTAAGCGAACCTGTGCATAGTGAATAAGGACCATCCTCAGTATAATGTACCCAGAAAAACAATAAAAGCTTGTCCAGGCGGGGGATCAGGGCTCTCTCTCTCTCTCTCTGAGAGCGGCCACGTGGTCCCTTTTTCTCCACAGGACTTCTGTAGTCCATGCGTATTTGTTCATTGCAGCCATAAAACGCACGGATCCTGCAGGTCAGGAGCGGCATCATTTTTATTTTAGGTTCAGTTGTTAATAACTGTGAGTTTGTTGTCACTTTACTGTTCATATTTTTTATCTCCTTTTTCTTAGATAAGTCCCTTTAACATTTCATATAATAAGGGCTTGGTGATGATGAACTCCTTTAACTTGACCTTATCTGGGAAGCACTTTATCTGCCCGTCCATTCTAAATCATACATAGCTTTGCTGGATAGAGTAATCTTGGATGTAGGTCCTTGTCTTTCATGACTTCAAATACTTCTTTCCAGCCCCTTCTTGCCTATAAGGTCTCTTTTGAGAAATCAGCTGATAGTCTAATGGGAACTCCTTTATAGGTGACTGCCTCCTTTTCTCTTGCTGCTTTTATGATTTTTTCCTTCTCTTTCATCTTGGGTAATTTAATTATGATGTGTATTGGTGTGTGCTTCCTTGGGTGGAACTTCTTTGGGACTCTCTGAGCTTCCTGGACTTCCTGGAAGTCTATTTCCTTTGCCAGATTGGGGAAGTTCTCCTTCATTATTTGGTCAAATAAGTTTTCAATTTCTTGCTCTTCCTCTTCTTCTGGCAACCTTATGATTTGGATGTCGGAATGTTTCAAGTTGTCCTCGAGTTTCCTAAGTTTCTCCTCATTTTTTTGAATTCCTGTTTCTTCATTCTGTTCTTATTGAATGTTTCTTTCTCCCTTCTGGTCCACATCATTGATTTGAGTTTATGTTTCCTTCCCATCACTGTTCCCTGTACATTTTCCTTTATTTCACTTAACAGAGCCTTCATTTTTTCATCTAATTTGTGACCATATTCAACCAATTCTATGAGCATCCTGATTACTACTGTTTTGAACTCTACATCTGATAGGTTGGTTATCTCTTCGTTGCTTGGTTGTATTTTTTCTGGAGCTTTGATCTGTTCTTTCATTTGGGCCATTTTTTGGTCTGGGCACACCTGTTACATAGTGTTCACCAGGGTGGGGCAACCCACTTCGCTGAATTGTGATGCTGTTTGTGAGTAAGGGGTTAAGAGGGAACAATGCTACTTGCTCTGCTCTCTGCCGGCTTTCAGTCACTTCCCCCACTACCTATAAGCAAACTGGACCCTTCTGGTGCTGATTCCCGGGTGAGTGGGTTTGTGTGCTTTCTAGGACCCTGTGGGTCTCTCCTGTGAGGCTGGGAGTTTGTCCCGCTGCAGCCTCAACCCCCACAGGTATTTTCAGTCAGAAGTTTTGAGGCTTTGTTTCCCCGCACTGGGACCCTGGGTTGTGCGGTCTGTCTTACTCCCCAGTTGTTCCTCTCAGTTTATCTGCACCCAAATGTGGGACCACCCAGTCCACCAGCTGTCACTTTGCCCCGAGTCCTCTCCACCCTGGCTGCCCATCTCTCCCTCTCCTACTGGCCTGGATGAATGTTTCTTTGTTAACTCCTTGGTTGCCAGACTTCCACACAGTTCACTTTTCTGTCAGTTCTGGTCATTTTTTGTTTTTACATTTGTTGTTGTCCTTATTTTGGTTGTGCGAAGAGGCATAGTGTGTCTACCTATGCCTCCATCTTGGCCGGAAGTCCTGTTTATTTAATTTTAGAGAAGGGAAGGAAGGAGAGAGGGAGAGAAACATCAATGTGTGAGAGGCATATAGATGGGTTGCCTGTCGCACAACCCCTACTGGGGACCTGACCTGCAACCCAGGCATGTGCCCTGACTGGGAATCAATCCAGCAACCCTTAGGTTCACAGGCCAGCACTCAGTCCATTGAGCCACAACAGAAAGGGCCAGAAAATAACCACAAATCTTATGTTGTATTCTGGCAAAAAGACAGAAGCAATCTCAACTGACTGGCATTTAAAAATACATACAGACCTGGCTGGTGTGGCTCAGTGGGTTGGGCACTGGCCTGCAAACCCAAAGACTGCCAGTTCCAGTTCGACTCCCACTCAGGGCACATACCTGGGTTGCAGGCCAGGTCCCAGACTGGGCACGTGCGAGAGGCAACCACACGTTGATGTTTCTCTCCCTGTCTTTCTCCCTCTGTTTCCCTCTCTCTAAAAATAAATAAAATCTTTTTAAAAAATCCCCACTTGTGTTTTTTAAAAAATAAAATAAAATACATCCAGAGTTCCCTTATTTAGCCCCTAGATTTACAAAATTAATTTACAATTGTTATCTACTATAACACTAGAAAACTGAAGATTCAGGAACAAGTGTACAGTTTTGTTTTCATTCTTGTTTTGGTAATTCCAAACATAAATTTTAAAGACCAAATCAGTCATTTTGCCATTTGAAAATCCCTCCATAAACTCTGTGCATTAAAATCAATAAAATAATGAAAAAATATATAAGACAGCAATCTGTTTTTATGACCTATTCTTTATAAGATAAACATTATCCTGATCTGTTAAATTCAAATTTCTATCTTCTTTTCTACAAAGCCAAAAAAACTTTATCACTGAACTTTCCTGGCCTACAAAGCAATCACAAGATTAGGCTGTTCCTGTACACAGTCAGAGGACATTAAATAACACCCGTGGAAACATGCTTCCCTGAAGGCTAATACAGTCGCTACACCACAGAACGACTGAGGTAAATGCAGCGAATCTTACCTGAAGGTATCATTGAGGATACCTATGAAACAAAATCAATTTTTTTAAAATTTTGAGTAAAGGTAAAGATATGTAATGTTGCCATTTTAGAATGAAATAATAAGCAAAATAACGAAATAAAAAAGCTTGGACATTACTGACTTGATGGCATTGGCACTTTACGTTATGTTCCTTTGTGCTAGTCCTTTCTGCTACCTTAAAACTAGCACACTAAAACAAACAAATTAATAAATGTTGCACACTAACTCGCCACTGACTTTAAGATTATTTATAAATTAGTATATATTACACTTTACATGGTATAGTGTATATACCATAGTAATGGTATATATTTATATTTATTTTAAAAATTTATAATTATCATGTATATAAGTATTATACAGTAATTTCCTTTTTAAACACCAATCAGCTTTGAATCCTTAATCTCTTGGTTTTAAATGGAAGTTGTCAGTGATAACAGAATTTCTAAAATTTCTGTCTAGAGAACTTGGATTGAAAATTCTAATGAATTATTCAGAACCCACATTTTCGTACAGTCTTCCTATTGGGCAAATAAATCCTGCTTCCTGAGGCCTCCCTTCACGCAGATGATCTCGTTTCCTTTCCCATGAAAACACTCTGGAATTTTTGTGAAAATGACATTGATTCTGGTTCGAGGAAATACTTTAAAGAAGTAGGTCACACTTCCATAACATTGTGCAGCCCTTGCTGGGCCAGGTACACCTACTTCTGTAGCTCCCGCAGGATGGAGCACTTTTTTTTAGTACCAATTACTACTGCAACTGCTCGATAAACGTCTGTTGGAAAAACCAGCGAATAAACGCGCAACAATAAAATGCGGCCATACTCAGAAAAGAAACAAGGCAACAGACCAAACGCACTCTCCCCTGTACGGAGCACACCGTACGGGGCCCTACATTTTACCCGTAAATTTACTCCCGGGCAGTGACCTAGTGGCTGGTGTCTCAACCCCGCGATCCTCCCCGCCTCCTCCAGACTGCCTTCTGCTTTTCCCTCTCAAACTTCTTCCCAGCCTGGTCCCGGGAGCTAAGCCTCGGGGGAAACCCAGAGACCCGCCCACCACCTGAGAGTACTGGTCTGCCCTGCGCCTTC
>PVKM010025627.1:0-11547 GCA_004027735.1 Carollia perspicillata | reverse complement strand
ATTATTTTTCTGCTACTTTTGGGCAGAACACGTTTTAATTGCTTGGCTTGAATTTCGCCTGTATATACACCACTCTGAGTTCGATAGAGATCATTTTGTATGTGTCAGTTTCCTTTTAGGAAATTAGTATTCTCTTTTCTTCTTTCCGGCTTGCATATCCTCCTATCCCGGCACTCACTTTGTGTGTAAGAGTGGTCAGGGTCTGAAAATGAGGGGCAGAGATTGAGGATTAAGAACAAGTACACACTGGAAAGTGAGTGAGCTGGACTTTGGTAAGATAATCCACCGATGACAGCTAAACTTGTTTCTTTCCAGGAACAAGGAAAATTACTTTAAAAAGAATATTGCACGTATTTGTCCTTCTGAATGTCCCCCTCTGTGACCAGCCATATCTCAGGTCTTCACTTCTTTGGACACGTTGACCTGTCATAAGGTTTTTCTGTCAATGAGCTTGTGTCTGCAGACTAATCCTGTCTGTAATCATTTATATTTATTGTAAATCATTTATATTGATCATAATGATAAATAATTTATATTGATCGTAAATCACACTGCACCCATACTTTTTTCTACTTTGTTCTATTACTGTATTCCAAATGGCATGTGGGATAAATTAAAAGTTTGTTTTAAAAATACATTTTGGGTCACTTTTTAAGATTTTCTCTCACCATCTCAGCTTATTTTGGGGAACCAAGCAAATGTCCCTTCTCTACATGTACAGAGATCAGCATGTAGCTCCAGTACTTTTTTGAACTTGACATTTCAGTACATTGCAGTAGTAAAACATTTATTGAGTGTATGTCAGGTACCCAGCATCCTGCTAGGTGTTTTCAGGCATTATTTAATCCTCACTACAAACTTATGCAATAAATCTTATCATTGTCACCCTTTTTACAAATGATATTGTGACTCAGAGAGGCAGAGTAACTTACCCAAAGTCACACAGCTAGTCATTGACAGAACCTGGTTTCAGACACAGATCTACTGACTTCAAGTCCATGTTCTTAACCATTATGCTATACTGTCACCAATATAATGTCACCCATTAACCACTGCAAAAAATTCAACTGAATTCCTTCTATGTGGAGAGTGCTTCAGGAGCTCTTACCGTTCTGTGTTTCAGTCACTGAACCTCATGAGGTTTTCTCTCTAGTGGGGGCAGGCAGATACACACAGGAAATGAGAATATTACAGAACAGTGCGTTTTCAGATGAAATGACACTGGTCCACGCAATCTATTTCATTTTACTGAATGATTTAACCAACATGCACATAGTGTCGTGACAAGTAAGGTACTGTGACGTCTACACACCCTCTTGACACACGTCACATTCTCTTTCCCTGCTCTTTCCTTCCTTCCTCGCTGTGCCACAGTGCAGGCCTTTTCCTTCCCCTCCAGTTCACGAGGGTGCTGTTGGGCACATTTAATTAATCTGATTCATCTCTAGTCTCTACATCATCACCCCCCACGCTGCCTCCCTGTTGGGAGAGAGCCACTGTGGGCTGAGCCAGAGACTAAGTGCAGCTCTATTGCTAGGTTTGTGCAAGGCTTTGTAACATCAGTTAACTTCCTTTATTGTTCACATTCTTTAAAATGAAATAATATCTGTCTACCTTAGAGAGATGATCTGATGCTAAGAGAAAGCACACATTGAAAGGACTTTGTGACATAAAAATTTCACACTAATACTTGGTTTGGGTTGTTGTTACATTACTGTTTTCAGTTCAAGCCCTTTTGCCCTATTAGTTATAAAAGGCCTTATTGGTCATTGCAATATAATAACTGTTAGTTTATCTGTATATCTATCTATCTATCTAGTAATATGGGAAATGTTAAGTGTTTTTACTTTCTAAGCCAACCTCGAATTCTAAGGCTAGACTACTACTTCTTTACATTATGAGTATGAATCATGTCTTCAAAATTACCGATGTTTTCCTTAAAGTTTGGTCATTCCTTAACTCACAAACATTTACCTCGACCCTATTATGTGACAGAGCCTATGCTACGTGCTGGGGCCACAACCAAATATGAGGCATACTCCGTTCCCTCAAGAAACAAGGAACCCCTCAGTTTCTAAGGCTCTTGATCTCATCTGTGTCCACACATTTTTTTCTTCTAGGTTTTGATGATGTTTGCATCCAATTAGTCACCTAAGACAATAAATCATACTACTCTCTATATTTTATCAAGTAAAATATCAGGCAGTTTATCAAGGATGGGCTGATCTAGATCCGAAGGTGCAAACTACTGGCCGATAAGCTAAAGTTTGGCCCATTACTGTGTTTTATTGCTGCCACTGGGTGACAACAACCAGCTGCTGCAGCTGCGTGGTGGCCGGTGGCTGGCCTCTTCGGATGGGGCAAAGGGGCTCTAGTGTGCCCAGTGCGTTCCTAGCCACGCCCGATTATTTCTATCACCTTTTGGGGCTCCATTCCCTGACCTAAACAGTGCACGTACATAGAGCTTTAACCCAGTTTTCTAAAATATTCTTGGGAAGGGGGTATGACATTCTATATAATTTTAATTTTTCTAACAAATTAAGCAATGAAGCATTTTTCTATGTAGTGGTATTTAACTTAAGTTTGCTATAATAACGAATACTCTGTTTAGATGAGCCCATACGAGAAAGCTTCATCTCACGGTGTCTGTGCTTCCAGATCCCACACATACCATTGAAAGCGTCCTAAGTCCTCACTGGGAGGTACTTACGGCTAAGACAATGACATTTGCCCCTTTGGAAATACAGCAATTCCTAGATGCAAATGGGTGAAATGATATGACAGGTTCCAGAGGTGTGTGAAGACAGCCTTATAAGGCTTGTTGACATGGATATTACATTTTGATATCCTATTTCTCCTGGAGCCAAAGAAAGCCTGATAATCAGTGATAATCCATTTTCATCACTGAGTGTAACCAGCTCACAGAGCTCTTACTGTCATAGCATTGCCTCCTTCTGCTCTTGTTGAATTACAAGGAACACCTTTGCTTTGCAGTTTCTAAAGTTGTCAAAAAGGATACTCCTCTGTTTTTGAATCGTTGGAAGAAAATGAATAAGGTATGTGTGAGTTGCAATATATGATTTACCCCCAGAGATGAATGTTAGAGAATTCGGAGGTAATCTCCTTTGGAGTTTATGGTAGAAAGAGTAATGCATCCTCCCGCCCCCGAATTTGTGACAATGTTAGATTACTTGGCAAAGACAAGGTTGTAAGTAGAATTAAAGATTGCTAATCAGGGGGATTATCCTGTGTTGTCTGGGTGGGCTCAGTATAGTAGTAACAAAGGTCGTCAGAAGGAGAAGAGCGAGGCAGAAGAGAAGGTCAGGAGGCTGTATATAAGGACTGCTGCTTGCTGCCGACTTTGATGATGGCAGAAAGGGCCCTAAACTAAGGAATGTAGGCAGAGAAGCTAGGAAGGGACAAAGAAATGAATGCTCCCCCTAGGGCCTCCAGAAAGGAAAACAGGAAAACAGCCCTACCGAGTGAGACCCTTGTTGGACTTTGAACCTACAGAACTGTACAAATAATACATTAGTATTTTTTTAAGCCACTGAGCTTGTCATAATTTGTTATGACATCTTTGGAAACCTATTTCAGAGGTTTACATTGCTTGCCTATATGGAAAGAACTGCAACAGCCGATTACTTAGACTATGTCATTGTCGTTGCCTGCTTGCTTCGCGGAGTTGACTGCTTTTGCTAGTGTTTGTGGTGTTTTGTGTGCTGCGTTTGCACGAAGGAGTGTTGGCTCATTTGCCATTTAACTATAATCCACACTCTTACCAGCGGTTGTTTCCTTTTAGAAATGTAAATAATTACATGGTTGGGTTTATTCCAAACCTCTGAAGGACATTCTCATGTTTTCTGAAGAGTTATTCAGTATCTTGTTTTATGAGTTGGATTGCAGTCTTTTTCTCTCATCAGGCCCGCTCTGCCCGTGTCCTCCCCTGTCGGACCCTCTCCCTAACACACAAGCCACCCCTTACTCAGGAAAGCTCTTCCCTGCTCCTCCTGGGATGCTCTGTGTGGAAGAGATGGCCTCATCACTGCGGGATGTTTAGGAATAGCACAGGTGAATAGCTGATGGACGCCCACTTTGTTTTAAGAATTGAGCTCAGTCTTTTCAGCACATTACCATATAATCTTCGTAACACACTATGATGTAGTTTTTGCCATTTCACAAAAATGTCGAGACCATCAAAAGTTAGGTGGTTTGCTCCAGGTCGGAGTGACTGAACCATGGTTTGAACCGGTTCAGTTTGACTCCAAGGCCCCTGATTATCCCCTCACTCACGTGGCCCCTTTTACTTTCTCTATCGAGAGCCTAGTAGTATAAGAAATCAATGAGGAACCAAAAAAGAATTAGTTCAATTATTTTAATAGTAGAATCAGCAATAGTTATAGGAATATAAAACATAGTAACATGATTATAGTTTCAGATTAAAGTATTTATCTCTCAGTATTGCATGACCATAGCAATAAAAAAATAACTTTTAAATCTAAACTCTTCTTTTAATTCTACCCAACATACCTAAAGACCTAAGTCCTGTTCTTAAGCTGCCTCATGAGACCATGGAAAATCTGCCCACACGTTGTTGCAGAAATGACTTCTGACAACTTCACTTTAGATTACTCATCTTTGTGGCGTTTAAAGATAGCTTTTATGTAGCTTTCCATTTATTCGCTATTACAAAAACCACTCAGCAAAGGAAGTATCTATAAATGGTGCAGAACCAGGCAAAATGGTAAACATCTTCATCTGTCACTGACTCTCGATTTAATGCTGTGAGCATTGAAATTCAGCTCCTACGTAGACCTCTAATCTCTTCCAAAAACTCATTTCATTTGGGGAGCTAATGTGGTTCATTTGCTTAATGATTTAAATGGCTAAATAGGAAAACGAATGCAGTATATGAAGCTGTGAGTTTATATAATATTGAAAAATTTTTTAATGTTATACAAACTCGGCCCTGACTGTGTGGCTCAGTTGGTTGGGCATTGTCCCATAAAGCGAAAGGTCGCTGGTTTGATTCAAGGC
This sequence comes from Carollia perspicillata, assembly GCA_004027735.1. Classification (NCBI taxonomy): domain Eukaryota; kingdom Metazoa; phylum Chordata; class Mammalia; order Chiroptera; family Phyllostomidae; genus Carollia; species Carollia perspicillata. The sequence continues at coordinate 6,510 of PVKM010025627.1, read as the reverse complement.
ACATGCATAGGCTGTGGGTTCGATCCCTGGTCAGGGTGCATACAAGAGGCAACCGATCGATGTTTCTCTCCCTCTCTTTCTTCCTCCCTTGCCCTCTCTCTAAAAATAGATAAATTTTAAAAAAGTTTTTTAAAAATTAAATTTATTGAAGTGACATTGATTAATAAGATTATATTTAATGTTGTGTGGTGAGCACATGATGCAATGTACAGATCATGTATCATAGAAACACACACTTGAAACCCATATGGTTTTAGTGACCTATGTTGCTTCAATAAATTCAATTAAAAATGCAAATAAATAAGTAAACAAAAAAGATTGCATAGGCTTCAAGTGCACATTTCTATGATACGTAATCTGTATATTGCACTGTGTGCCCACCACCCAGAGTCAGGTCTTCCGTCACCATGTATTTGGCTTCCCTGACCTTTTACTGCTCCCTCCCCCTCCCTTCCCTCTGCTAACTGCCGTACTGTTGGCTGTGTCTATGAGTTTCGGTTTTATATTCCACATATGAGTGAAATCATATAGTTCTTAACTTTTTGTGACTGACCTATTTCGCTTAGCAAAATATTCTCCAGATCTATCCATGCTGTCATGAATGGCAGTATTTCATCATTTTTTTGTGCCTGACCAGTATCCCATTGTATATGTCTTCTTTATCCAATCATCTGTCAAAGGACACTTTGGTTGTTTCCATGTCTTGGGCAACCATGAAAAATGCTGCAGTGAACATAGGGATGCATATATCTTTGTGAATAAATGTTTTCAAAAATTTTAGGGAGATATCCAGAAGAAGGATTCCTGGGGTCATATGGTAACTCTAGTCTTAATTTTTTGAGGACCCTCCATACTGTTTTCCACAGTGGCTGTACCAGTTTCCGTTCCCACCAGCAGTGAACGAGAGTTTCTTTTCCTCCAACACTTGTTGTTGCTTGTCTTGTTGATAATGGCCTTTCTAACAGGTGTGAGGTGGTATCCCACTGTAGTTTTGATTTGCATTTCCCTAGTAGCTAGTGAAGTTGAGCATATTTTCACATATCTATTGGCCATTTGTTAGTCTTTTTGGGAGAAGTGTCTGTTCAGGTTCTCTGCCCCTTTTGTAATTGGATTGTTTGTTTTTTTGGTGTGGAGATCTCTGAGTTCTTTATACACTAAGCATATTAACCCCTTGTTGGGGCTGTTGTTTGCAAATATCTTCTGCCATTTGGTTGGTTGCCTTTTTGTTTTGTTGGTGGTTTCTTCTACATGTAACTTTTTTTTTTCCCATCTCTGAGACATACAGCAGATCTTTGCTGACCAAAGATGTTTTCAAAGTCTGCTCACCTTGACCTCCACACAGAATGGTGACAGAGGGCCTCAGAAAAATGCCAATCTGTACAGGCAAAAGAAAGGCAATTTAGCTTAGATGAGGGGTATTACCATTGAGTAAGCAGAGCATGTAACATTTTCAAAGCTACTATAACTTGGAAAGAATGTATCACTTAATCATGGGAACTCTTTAAAATGTGCTCATGTATCAGAACGACCATGTGTGCTTTAATCTTTCTGGACCTCGTTTTGGGGTCAGATTATGGGCAGAATAAACCAAGAAGGTTTTCACAGGCCTTTTTGCACATAAAGTGACTCTTTAAAATAGGACTACTTCAGCAAGTGCTAGTTCCCTGACACATATTGACCCCGGTTTAATCATTAGAAAAACAATAGACCTAGACTAGGGACATTTGCTAGCATAATTGGCCAGTACTCAAGACTGTCAAGGTCGTGAAAAGAGGTTAGACTGAGAAACTGTCATGGTTGGTGGAGACTGGAGATATATGATGACGAAACGCAATGTGTCACCCTGAAACAGAAAGAGGAAATTCAGGTAAAATCTGGTAAAATCCAAATGAAGTCTGGAGTTTAGTTAGTAGTAAATGTGCCAACATTAGTTGTTAATTTTTGACAAATAAACAATGGTAATGCTGGGGTGTGTAAAAGTAGGTTCCCAGTTGTGAGTATGCAAAACAGAGTTCATTCTTGTATTATTATTTATTATTGTATTATTTTTCATACAAAGAACTATAAAACTACTTTTGCCTACCCCTGTATAAAATGTTAAAAGGGGAACCCATTGTTAGGTGAGAGGTGTACTATCTTTGCAACTTTTCTGTAAATATAAACAATTCCGAAAAAAATAGTCTCAAAAAATCTCATTTTAGCAAATTGGAAATAAATTTAGGAGATCAATATGACTATCATATTCTAACTCCACTTGAATTTTTCCATGTTGAGTTGCCGTATTAACAAAAACACATACCAGACTACTTTGGCTTATAAATATATCTAACATTAACCCCACTTTTACTGAATGCCTTTATCTGAAAATGTTAAACATTTGTTTTTAGTTGTTTGCTATGTTTAGTTTTTAAACATAGCAAGCCTTCTACTTGTTTCACATTCGTTAATTATAATTCAGATTTTCTAGTTATAATTTAAAGTTTTTGAAACCCTTGGGGTGGAGGGAATGATAAAAGAGTGGTCTGGAGACTTGAGCATTTGGAGACGGAGTTGTCATTTTGTCACTGTTCCCTCCCTGGTAAAGCCTTCCTCCCCACCCCACCCCACCTCGCCCATTTTTTGAATGTTATTTTTATTATAGTAGAATTTCTGTCACACTGAAGAGAGTTGGTAAAGGGTCAGACCTGGAGCTCAACTCCTGTAGTTTCATGATATTAGCTGTAACATCATCAGACATACAACATAAACTCTTCTGTGTGTTTTGTGCTTGACAGTTTCCCTTCTGTGAAGGCATCAGTTTCTATAATGGCATCTGTATTACACACAGCCCTTTGTAAATGAAACGTTCACAGTAATTCCATTGTTTGCCTTCCATCTTGAGGTTCATACGTATATACACTCATTGATTAGAGTTAAAGTAACTAATGTGTAGAGTTTCTTCTTTGTAGAGTTTTCTACTATTCCCTTACAATCTTGGAAATTTTCAGTTGAGCAGCAGTGACATGCGGACTCATTTTTTTGTTTAACCAACATCTATTGAACTCTGTTTAAAAATCATAAATTTAAGATATAGAAATAACACTCTACCCCTACTGTCAAAGAGACTCAGGGTCAAATTTAAATACTCTTAGGAGAAAAGGTTGTTAATGGGGACAGGAAGGGGAGGTGATTGGTTGGGACACGGGGTAGAAGGCGGGCTTTCTGGAGTAACGCAGTGTCTCTAAGGAAGAGCAGAAGTGAGCAGGTGGAGAAGGGAGGAAGGTGTTCCAGGCGGTTGACCCTGCCGTCAGAAAGCTATACAAGGCTGGAAAAAGTGGTGCATTGGGGAAATGTGAGCTGTGAAGGCAGCGATGAAAGAGATGAGACTGGAGAGGGAGGGAGGGGGAATATCGGGAAGGGCTTGTGTCCCTTGCTGTAACTTAAAGGGAGAAAGGCATCCCTAAGAGGTGTAGGCAGAAAAAGGCAGGTGTGTGTCTTTCAAATAACTCCCAGGTGGTATGAGAATGATGTAGAAAAGGTTAAGTAGAAGCAAACAAATATTCATGAACAATTAAAGGAATATTAAATAACATAGCCTCTGTGTTCCTTTGTGTTTTCCTCGTCTGATCAGGGATAGTGGAACTGTGTAAAGCTAAGTGACATTCAAATACAAAAGCAGGTGTGAGCCAAGCTATGATTGGTGGCAATGAAGGAATTAGGAGATGCCATCGAGGACCTCTGGCTTTTGCTGCCCAGTACCCGTTGTTCTTTCTGCTAACAATAGTCCACATTAGGAAACGCCCCTTCCCCTATTCTCTGGCATGTGGTTTAAGTGGATCCGTGCCACTTATAACTCCCAAGTGGGACTTGGGACTTCTTAGGCTGCAATCAAGCAATTTATTTCTTCCCTCTAGCTAGTTATTGGGGGGACAATGAGGGCCTGACCAATGCTGGGCTCTGAGGAAGAAGAGCCCAACCGGACTGATTGTTACGAGGTGTGCCTGAAGCTGTTATCACACAGCTTGACAACGGAGCCAGCCCCAAAGAGGCAAAGCTGACGCTCGCATCCTGGTGACACTGAGGTAAGAATCCCTTCATTTCAGATATAAGCTGTTTAATGATGAAACCAATACATTCCTTATTTGTTTGCCTGTCGTCAAGGCTTTTCTGCCATTGTCAACCCAACGTATATTGAAATACAAAGTTACCGTTTATTTTGAAGTTTATTTTGTTCATTCAACAAATATTTAACATGCGCCAGGCTGTGTTCAGCAGGGGAGATTAAAGCAGTGGACAAGATAGGGTCTTCATTCTCAGTATGATTGTGTTCTTTGGGAAGAAAGCATACACGGTAAACAAACGAAGCCTTGCATAGATGAGATAATTTCGGACTGAGTGGGTTGCTGTGAGGAAAATTAATAGGGTGCTGTGACAGAGCGTAATGTTCAGGGAGATGCTTTAGAAACAGTAGGTCAGGGAAAGCTCTTTTTTTTTGAAGATGTGGCTTCTGAGCTGAGACAAAAGCCAGCTATGGAAAAAAAAAAAAAAGCAAATGGCACAGCAAGGGCAAAATTCTTCAGCTTGGAAGAGCTCTGAATGTTCTGAAAACAATGAAAATCAGTATTATTTGAGCAAAATAATGAGCAAAAAAGATGACTAGGAGGCAGGTGTGGTGTGCCTCTACCATGAACTAGCCTGATTTTAACCCAGATGCGTTTCCTTTCATTCGCATGTCACATACCCTTGTATGTGCCAGGCTCTGTGATAGAGAGAGCCGATAAAAGGATGAGTGACTCAGAATTCCCAGTGCAGACGATCTCACAAGCCTCTGAGAGTTCCGTTCATCCACAGCTTCTGGGACCTCGTGCACTTCTTCAGGCCTGGGCTGACCTCTCGGTGTTCTGAGCTTGATGTCCACCTCCTCACATCCACCACCAGTTCAGCCAAGCACTGTCATTTCTGATCCGCATTCCATCACATTCTTCCTGTGACCTTCTCAGACCTACACTTTTCTCCTTACAGTTCAGCTCCCCACTTTTTGAGTTGTAAGCGCTTTTCTAATGCAAACTTTTATGTGCTATCTAATAGCACAGGCACTATCAAAGATGGTATATAATTTGTTGTAGTAGTTGCTGGTGGTCTTAGCACATGCACACTTATCATTATAATTTAAAAATATTTTAGATTTGTATTTATTTATTTTTAGAAAGAGAGGAAGGGAAGAAGAAAGAGAGGGAGAGAAACATCAGTGTGTGGTTGCCTCCTACACGCCCCTTACTGGGGACCTGGCCCACAACCCAGGCATGTGCCCTGACTGGGAATCGAACCGGTGACTCTTTGGTTTGCAGGCCCGAGCTCAATCCCCTGAGCTACACCAGCCAGGGCTATGATTATAATTGTTATATGGATATTTTTAAGGTTGCTTTAAGCTCATGTCAATGAATTCAGGAATTCTGTATGGACTCTAAGACTGTTCAATGATGTTAATGGAGATCATATGTTTTTGAGATTTTTCTATAAATTTTCTTAAGAAACGTAAAGCCAGAAGGGCAGATAGATTATGAAACAATAACTAGAGAAATCGCCACACGTGCATAAATCTGCTCACTAAATTGGGAGACCCAGACCTTCCATTTTTATGAGTCTGCTTGAGGTGCTTCAGACAGTCACACCAGAGAGAAGACCAGGAACCAGTGAGAAAGGCAAACAGGATCGTCTGCATTGGAAAACAGACTGACTGACTTCGGGCTGTTCAATAGCATAACTTATAATTATGAACAGAACAGTCAAAGGCAAAGTGATGAGAAATCAGGAATATGTTTTGAAAATATTGACAAAGTTTGAAAGCTTAGACTGACCAAACATCATTCAGTCATTGGGAATGCTGGGACAAGTATTTCACACCAACCCAAGTGTTGTCCAGGTGGTAAAAATGAATATAGTTAATTAACTTTATTTTACTTTTCCTCATTTATTATTTTGTGTTTCTTAGAATCCTAAGAAAATCATCAAGTAGCAATGTGGGTACAGATATAGATCTATGAATTTTATATGTATTTAAGGAATAATTTTTTATTTAAATGGAACCTCCTATATTTTTTTAGTCTAGTAGAATTGCATGAGGAAATGAGGGGCAAAACATGGACAGGCAGACAACACAATGAAACTCTGTGGTGTTCGAAAGAAACAGATAACACGCACCTCTCCAAAAGGCAATTAAGCGTGAAATATAGCTTACAAATTGAACCATGTAAATCATAAAAGATAAAGTTCAGTGTTTACTGAATTTGTGTAGAAATCAAAAATGTGTGTTGGATGGTGGTTTATGTTAGTATATAAGCTGATATAACACCCTATTTTAAACACAAAGAGAAAAGTAAAAAATTTTAAAAAAGTAAAAAAAAGATTTTCTTTGGGGGAAAAGACCTATGCCTTTGTCCATGGAAAACTTATGTTAAATCCTTTATTAGGTTAGTCTGTTCTGTGCTTTTCTTACAAATAAAAATAATTTTAATGTTAAAAAATGTGTGT
>PVKM010025626.1:0-19832 GCA_004027735.1 Carollia perspicillata | reverse complement strand
CCAGAGACCCCGGGGGCACTGGCAGCTGTGTGGCATCGACCTGCGCGCAGGAGACAGGGAGGAGGAACAGAAGTCTCCAGGGCACAAAGTTCCGGACCACACAGCAAGTCTCCGCAGAGGACCTGCCGGGAGTCCCCTCATCAAGTCTGGGCCCAGGCAATAGCTACCTGCTGCAAGAGCACCTACCCAGCACCAGGCCCTGTCTTCAGCATGTTGCATACATGACCTCACTTGCAAAGGTAACGACTTTATGAGGTAGGAACAGTTATTGTGTCTGTTTAAATGATGAGGGACCCGAAGCTCAGAGAGGAGAAGTGACTTGACCAAGGTCACACAGCCAGGACAGGCTGGAGCTGAGATTTGAACGCAAGTCTGTCTGGCTCCAGAACCTGCCCTTTTCCCACCTGTGAGACTGCGCACATCTGTGCACATGGTGAACTTGTAAGGTGTGTCGTGGAGTCAGGTAGATGCTGAACCACCTCCCCAGGCCTCCCACTGGCTTTGACTTTCTCTTTTTTTCCCTTTTCCTCCCCTTCCTCTCTCTGGCTTCCTTCTCTCCACCTCTCTGAGCAGAACCAATGTTCCCAGAATGATGGCACAGTCTGGGACGGCTTCCTGGAAGGGAAGAGGAGGCCTGAGCCGCACCTGGGAGCTCAGAGTGGATGGGGAAGACGACATCTGCAGAATCAATGTGCAAACCTCGCAGAAAAGCCTCTGGGAGGCCCTGCTTTTTAACGAATGGAGTGGTTGGACCCTTCCTATGTGACAGCTGCAGAGAGCCAGGGCTTGGATGGGGGAGACTTGCTCCGGGTGGCCCGGCCCTCTCTGAGGTCGTGCCCAGACTGGGATCTCGGGAACACAGCCAACCAGGCAAACTAATGGCAGCCAGAGATGCGCCGACCCATTCTCCAGAGAGGAGCCCCTCAGAGGTCCCTGCTTATCTGAACTAGGCAGGATGGTGGAAAAAACCAGAAACACCTATTTTGAAAGAAGCGTGGGGATGACATGGTCCCAGCTCATCCAAAAAGTGATAGGAGAGGTAGGAAGACTGAGTGGTTCTCTGATGAGCTAATTAATCTCCTTAAATACCTTGGAGTCCAACTTCCCAAAAGGCAAAGGAAAGTTAGGTTATTCTGACTAGGTTATTCTACTCTAAATGATTCCTGAGTTTCTCAGGGTAGCAATCAACCCTGTCTTTCTCAATTTTCAGTAATTGTAAAGAAAAAAGAAACGAAGGGTTTTTTTTTGTGGAAAATGACATTCTAGCCACAGAGAGAATCCTGGACAAGGGGATCAATTGGCCTCCATCTGGGAAGCCAGGCCTGTTGGGGGCCGTGGGCAGGACAGCCACCATCATATCATGTTCTGGGCTGCAGGGGCGTCCTGAGGTCCGTCTGCCGGCAGGAGCTTGAAGTGATTGGGAAAAGGGAGACCGAGTGGGGAGGGTGAACCGAGATCTTCAGCAAAAGCAAAGAATGGTCCCTCCCAGGGTCCCTCCCATCACCGGTGCCATCGAGAGCAAGACTACTGCTCCGCCCTTCATGCCCTGGGAGCACCCACACTGCCCATTACTGATGTCCCTGGGAGCACATCGATGCTTAGCACCAGCACCCTGAGGACAGCAGCCGTGCTCATCAATGATAAGTTGGGGGCCACCATCCGTGCTCATCACCAGTGCTCTTGCAGGGTTGTCACCGCATTCTCAGAATAGCCTCAGGGTCCTCCCCCGGTGCCCTGGGCCCGCACCCTTATTGACACCCAATGAGCACAGGGACTGTGTCCTTTTCAGTCATTGCTGTATCCCCACTAGCCATGGGGCCTGGTACTTAAAAGGAGCTCAGGAAACTTCTCGTGAGTAGATGAATAATTGGGCCAATGATCAAGAGAAGGATACACCAGCCTACCGCCCTATCGTCAGGCCCTTACCCAGTGCCTGGCCGAGGAGAGCGCCCGTAACTATCTATTGGATAGACGAGCAAGTGGGTGGATAGGTGGATGAATGGGTGGATGGATGGGTGGATGGATGGGTGGATGCGTACATGCATGATGAATATACGGAAGGAAGAAAGGATGACTTTGGAAGCACAGTTCGTGCCGTTTGTAACTCCAGGCAATCAGCCTCCAAATCCAGAGCCCAGCACAATGTAATCTTCCTGAGAAACAGGAGAAGCCTGTCTGCTGCCCCACCCCTGCAGCTCCGCCCCAACCCCGGCCCCCGTGGGCCTGATGACTCCACCTGATTCTCTCCTGTGATGTGGAGATGGGGCCAGGGCTGGAGGTGGGCAGAGTCAGGGAGCGCCTCTCTCCTCCTGGCCCTGCTTTCCCCCTCCCACTCTCCTACCCAAATACAATTTTCTAGAATGTCCCCAGGTCCTGGAGGGAAAGCTCATTCCCTGTGATCTGCCCATAAAACTGTCAGTAGCTGCCTGCCGTTTGGGGAGCCAGCTGCCATCAACTCAGCCCGGCAGCAGGGTGGGCCGGGAGGTGGGCCAAGGTAGAAGGGCATGGGCTGTGGGAGTCAGCTTTCTGCAGACCCAGCCATGACTTCTGGCAGAGCGGGACCCCCGCTACCTCCCAGAGGGCCGCCCAGGACACTGGGAGTGCTCAGTCTACCTGCCATTTATTCCACACACAGCCGTGTGCTGCTTGCTCCCCTGAACCCCCTAGTCTTCGACCTCAGCACAACCCGGGAGTCAGGTCTGTCACGGAAGAGCCCCACTTTGTGGTCGGGGAAACAGAGGCTCAGAGAGGTGAGGGACGTTGCCTAACGTCACATTGTGGGGATGCGGCAGAGTCAGCACCCGAACCCAGGCCGATCTGACTCCAGGGCCTGGCTCCCATGGATGGCAGTTGGCCACCTCCAAACCCAGGTCACCCAAAGCCACCAAGGTCAGCAGCTTGGGATGAGAAGAGCTTCACCGCAGGCTGGAATGTTGACATGGCAACTGGAGTAACCTGCCTCTCGACAGTATCTAACCTCTGACCTCTGCCAATCACCTGGCTGTCTCCAAGATGCCCCAGCCCCACGGAATTTATATCTCAAATCAGAAGGAAAAGGCGCTGGGACCTGTGTGGGGAGATACATAGCACACCTTCATGTGAGTTAGAAAGAGTGAGGCCTTTGCCCTGGCTGGTGTGTCTCAGTTGGTTGGAGCGTCGTCCCGTAACAGAAAGGCTGTGGGTTCAATTCTCCGTCAGGGCACAGAGCTGGATTGCGGGTTTGATCCCTGACCCGGGCGCCGACAGGAGGCAACCTATCAGTGCTTCTGTCTCTTGCCAATTCTTCTCTCTCTCTCTAAATGTAATGAAAAACTGTCCTCAGGTAAGGATTAAAAAAAAAACTGATGCTTTCATCCAGGGGAGAGCCAGACAGCCGTGCGCCGTGGCCAGCCTGCCCCACCGTGCATGGCAGCCCTGCCCTCGTTTGAGACGGTTCTGCTCCTCAGTCACACCACCTTGGGCCTTCGGGGCTAGAAATATTATTGAATCAACCCATGTTTTCCCAGTGTCAGCCATTTAAATACCATACTCGTGACTTCTGCTGTGCCCAGGTACCACCTGGACTATTATTTACTGAATGTTTTTCTTCCAATAATCCCATATTCATACTTAATTTTACTTTGAAAGTAAAACTTGCATTGGCACATTAAGTGGAAAAACAGTAACACTGGATATAGATGGTGACACGAGTAGAAACACACTCAGGAAAAAGAAAATGTAGCCCGAACCGGTGTGGCTCAGTGAATTGGGCATCTCACACAAACCGAAATGTCGCTGGTTCAATTCCCAGTCAGGCCACGTGCCTGGGCTTCAGGCCAGGTCAGGGGTCAGGTCCCCGGTTAGGGGAGATTGATCCATCTCTTGTACATCGGTGTTTCTCTTTCTCCCTCCCTTTCCCTCGTTCTAAAAATAAATAAATAAAATCTTTTAAAAAAAGAAAAGAAAAAATGTATTAATGTATGTTCTGATAACCTTGCCTGCTGAAGGCTTCAGCCTGAGTCTTGTACCATTTTCAAAGGAAGATTACTAAGTATGAGAGAGATATTTATTAAGACTCGCGAGCACCAGACTGGTGTGGCTCAGTGGATACAGCGCCAGCCTCCAAACCAAAGGGTGGCTGGTTTGATTCCCAACCAAGGCACATGCCTGCGTTGCGGGCCAGGTCCCCAGTAGGGGGCGAGTGAGAGGCAACCACGCATTGATGCTTCTCTCCCTCTCTTTCTCCCTCCTTCCCTTCTCTAAAATAAATAAATAAAATCTTAAAATAAAAAAACAAGGACTGATCTATGCCCATCCCTGTGAAGTTAATCGCAAGGATTAAAGAGTTGATCTCTACAAAGCACTCAATACTTATTACAGAATAAGCCCTCAGCACAGTACTCACTATTATAAAGAACAACACTGACAACTCAAGGCAGGGCACCCCTGGTCCCAGGCACCTCCGGGCCCACCTCCCGCCACGCAGCCCAGCCCGATGTCTGCCGGGGCTTCTCCCACAGCACATCTGCTGCACAAATCACAGCCATTGATTTCTCGGAAGGCAGCTTTAGGGTTTTCGTGATTTTTTGTTAAGTTTGGCTTTAAATCCTGATTTATTCTTAGTGCCTTAAAATAGGAAGTGGAGATTTGGAGGCAGGTTGGATCCTCCCTGACTCTTGATTTTCCTGCTCTTCCCCCCAAACCAGCCCACTTCTGCTACTTTGCATAATTTGTCTCTTCCCACAAATGTGGGGGGCCACTGGGACCTCTGTTTAGCCCAGGGGGTGGGAGGAGAGGATGGAGATGATGACTTGGAGCCCAGGCACTGTCCCCTGTCCTCCTGGTGTCTTTCCTAACCCGAGCCCTAATCAGGATCTTTTGGACCTCTCAAACCCTCCAGGCTGGAACCCAGGTCACTGGCTCAAGAGGGCTCCCCCCCTGCCCCGGGACTCTGCCACTTCCTAACTGTGCATCCTTGGGCGTGCCACTAAAACTCTCAAGGAGCCTACTTCTTCCTCTGCAAAATGGATGTAGAGAGAGGGTCATCTCCCAGGACTGAGGGAGGGAGGAAGGACCCGTGAGTTCGCCAAGGTGCTGGGGCTTTACGAGAGCCCTGATGTAGGCGGGGGTCTCAGTGGTCATTGCCTTGCTGGGAGATGGTCTGCCCGCCTCCCAGGGGCCACCGGTTCCAGGTGGAGTCAGGCAGAGAGGGGCTCCCAAATGCGTGTTTCAAATCCAGGCTCTGAAAATGTTGCAGCTGCCATTCTGCTACGACCCAGCTGGGACCCACTGACAGCATCTTAATTTCAGCCCAAGCTCTTTTCCAGACCGGCTGCTAATTAGGGCTAATGGGCAGCTCTCCCTGCTGGCTCCCGCCGCCTCCTCCTCCTCTACTAAAGCCAGCCACAGAGCAGGGAGGCTGGGCTGATGCCCCGGGCTCCCATTTGTGAGTCGGTCCTCCGGGTTAGGCCTTGCTCTCCAAAGTCCCTGGGCAGGGGTCAGTTTTTTGTCGTTGTTATGGCCTTTCACCTGAAAAATGGGCGTGAGGGCAGGGGCAATATTCATCCAGGCAGGCAGGCAGTTGTTCAGGGACCACATACCCACTTCCTACTTCATGCCGGGTCCAGGGAGGCACTGAGGACTGCACATAAGCTAAGCCGGGACCCGGACACTCCTGGGTTCAAATCCCAGTTTAATTCAGTTCTGGCTGTGTGTTCTTGGGAAAGTTACTTAACCTCTCTGAACCCAGGTCTCCACATTTGTAAAAAAATAGTCCCTACCTCACAGGGGTGTTAGGAGAATGAGACAAGACGTGGGGGGCTGAACACAGTGGCCAGCACCACAGCCCTGAAGCTGGCAGGATTTGGAGGGATCCTAAGGTCTTGAGTGCCATTTGAGAAGCTGAACTTCATACCCAAAGAGCAATAAATAATAACAATTAATTCTTACCATGTTCACTGTGCTTCGACGCTTGTTAAGCATCCCCACCCTGCTGAGAATATAATAGATACAGTTATGCAGCACTTACTGTATGCCAGGCACTGTTCTACATACGAACTCATTTATCCCCAAAACAGCCCTACAAGATAGGTGTAATCATTTTTTTTCATCCTCACCTGAGGACATGCTTATCGATTTTAGAGAGAAGGGAAAGGCTGGAGAGAAAGAGGGAGAGAAACATCGATCAGTTGCCTCTCCTAAGTATCCCAACCACAGACTGAACCCACAACCAAGTCATGTGCCCTGACCAGGAATCAAACCCACAAGCTTTTGGTTTATGGGACGACACTGCAACCAACCGAGCCACACCAGCCAGGGCAAGATAGATATAATAATTATCCCCATTTTCAGACATAGAAACTGAGGCACAGAAAGGACAAATCGCTCGTCCATGATCACCCAGTCAGTGTTTGGTTTTTCTACTGCTGTGTAACAAATTAGCCCCAAGCTTAGCAGCTTAAAACAATAAACTCTTATTCGCTCCCATTTCCTTAAGTCAGGAAGCCGGGCACAGCTTAGCCTGGTGCCGAGGTCCTCACTGCTCGGGGCTGAAAGTCGCAGTTCCCTCCCTGTGCACCCCTCACAGGGCAGGCCACAGCACGACAGCCAGCTTCCCTCTGAGACAGCAAGCAAGAGGGGGTGCCCATGACGGACGCCTCTGTCTTGGTATAACTACTCTCAGAAATGGCATCCTGTCACTCCTGCCATATTGTATTTATTAGGTTGGCCAAAAAGTTTGTTTGTTTGTTTTCCCTGTACGATGGCTCTGGTAGCACTTAGTTGTCTTTAACTTCATTTGAAACAATTTTGTTACATTGTATTGTGATAGCTGTCCTATTGGCGTGCATTTAGAAAACTAAAAAAAACTTACCAAAATTGGTGAATTTTTGTGCAGCCACTTTAATAATGAAGACGGAGAAAATAGCAACATGCTCTGCGTATCATGCTTTATTATTTCAGAACGGCAACAATGCAACTGAAACACACAAAAAGATCTGCGCAGTGTGTAGAGAAGGTGCTGTGACTGAGCGAACGTGTCCCAAGTGGTTTGCAAAGTTCTGCGCTGGAGCGTTCTCGCTGGCCGAAGCGCCACAGTCGGGTAGACCAGTTGACGTTGATAGTGATCACACGGAGGCGTTAATTGAGAACAATAAATGCCATGCCACTCGGGAGATAGCCGACATACTCAAACTATCCAAATCAATGAAATGATTGGTGAAAATGAAAAACGTGTCTTTTATTTCATGGAAAAAACGAAACAAACCATTTGGCCAGCCCAATGTGAGACGCGAGCCACCAGGTTCAGCCCATACTCAAGAGGAAATCACTGCAGGAAGGCAGGAACGGTGGACGCCGTCGCCGCACAGGGGCGATCACAGTGGGAGTCTAGCTCAGCCCGTACACGGTGGGGAATGAAGCCAGAAAGCCTGGCTCCAGAATCCATGTTCTTACTCCGGAGTCTGGTTAATAGCCCAGCTCCACGACTGTAGCCTGAACGATGAGACACTGAAGACCATTTCTGCCCTCCTGAAACTCTCCACCCAGAGAGAGAGGAGGAAAGAGAAAGAGGGAGGTGAAAGGCACATCCGCACAGGGAGGTTCAGCAGAGTACGCAGGAAGCCTTCCCGGAGGAGGCGTCACCTCCTCCAGGAAGTGACAAGGTGGAGTTGGCCAAGCAACGAGGGGTGTGGGAGAGAAGTTGCTAGCTGGAACCACCCTTGCCAGGGCTCATGTGGAAGACTGGCGCTTCGTGCGAAGGCCAACGTGTGTCTGGGAGGAAGGGAGCTGGGCGGGTGGAGCAGGAGATGGAGGGGTAAACAGAGGCCATGTCTTAAACAGGCAGGTGAAGGAACTTGCATATTACTCCCAAGAACTACAGGGCCGTGAAAGGTTGTCCATGATAAGATTTGTGTGTTTAAAAGGCTGTCCTGAATGGTGTGGAAAATAGAGGCGGGTGGCTGGGGACAAGGGGAGGAGTGAGGAGCCCCTTTTTATTTTTTAAATTCATTCAGGTCACATACATCCAGCAAAGGCTGACTACGCACGCTGTTCTAGGGACTGGAGGTACAGTAATGAGTAACACAAGGCCGTCCTGTCTTGGAAGTCACGTTCTAGTGGGGAGGGCTGGAAATAAACTTATAAAACTAATAAACGTAAAAGGAAACTATCAAAGTGATTGGTGCTATGAAAAAAATATAATTAAGTAGAATAACATAAAAGCAAAAGTGACCACAGTAGCCACATTGACCTTAAACCTGAAGGACAAGAGCTGGCCAGGGGAACATTTCAAGCCGAGAAACAGCTAGTGCAAAGGTCCTGAGGTGGGGCAGGTTTGGCTGGAGGTCAGGACAGCTGAGGCATAGTAGCCAAGAGGGTGAAGGACAGGAAATGAGACTGGGGAAGGAGACAGAAGCCAGAACAGGTGAGGGCGTGCCTGGTGCTGGGCCCTGGGAGCAGGAAAAGGGGTCGGCTAAGCAAATCAGGGTTCTGATGCGAGGCCCTGGGGTCCAGGGAGCCCCACAAAATGAGGGGGCAAGAGAGGAGAGGCCGGCCCAGCCCTGGCCCATCTTGCCAACAGGTCTGCTCCCAACGGGCCTAGCCAAAGATGAATGTCCCCAAGGTAGACTCAGGCGAAAGCAACGGGTTAGGCAGCATTTGCATATTTGTTTAATAAAAAGTTATGGATGTACAGAGAAGGATAATTAACCACCCAGCATATTTTCCCTCGGCTCCCCCTCCTCCTCACACTACTGCCACTGGGGCCCCAACGCCTGCCGCTCCCCCCGCTGAGTCAGCAGAACTCTGGCCTCTTCGAGGAGGGGACACCCACGCATTCGGTAAATGCGCACTTACTAAGTGTGTGCTGAGGCCAGTCAGGCCTGTGCAAGTGGCGATTCCAACAGTGCTGCCTGAAGTATTTATGCCAGCACCTAGGGCCACGTTAGCTATTTATTTTCGCAGAGAAATTAAATTAGATAGTTAAATAGCTTCTGGTGTAATTATGAAAGGAATTTATATGAGATGTTTATGAGGAGAAGGGGGATCATTAGGCACCCAAACCCCAAGGATATCCATTAATTGGGAGACCTCTTATTTCCTCTTCGAGCTACTATGAGTGGGCGGGGAGGGGCCCCTCCCAGAGAGGGCCAGAGGGGTGGGAATTCCTATTGCCAGAACTCCAGCTCCAAGGGTGAGAGCTGTCTGTCTGTCTGTCTCAGCAGTGGGCTCAGAGCACGGTGAGTCAGTAAATGCCAAGAACGAAGGCACGCCAGCTCCGAAAAGCAAGGGGCTCCTCCTCCTCTCCGAGCCTCAGTTTCCTCAGCCATCACAACGCCTCCCTCAGCGAGCTGTTCTGAGAATTAAGAGAGATAATGCGAGCAAACAGCTCCCTAACCGTTGAGGCCGCTTACTGAGCACGTCCAATATGTCAGGAGCTGCTCTTCCAAGTACCACATTGAATCCTTGGAACCATCACTTTAAGGAGACGTCAGTACTTGAACCTTAACCCCATTTAGTGGATGGAGAAGTGAGAGTTGTCCCTAGCAGCTCAGAGCACGGCCCGGTGTTAAACCAGGCAGCTGGGCTGAGCCCACCCCTCTGGTCAGGGGCTCTGTAACTGCCCTAGCTTTCTTTGAGATCCGCTGCCAGGCTATTTCCCTTGCATCTCAGAGTTAAAGACCTACTGCCTTCATCCACGCCTACATGTAGCCAGGGAAACCCAGACCCAGAAAGGAAAAGGAAGTGTGTTATGCCAGTGTCCCACTGAGCAAGCCGGCCTGAACCTGCCTAGCCCAGCCCAGCTCGCCTCCCCAGAACCGAATAATTAGCCCGGGCTCAGAAGCACTGATTGCAGCCCCTCACCACAGAGCAGAGAAGGGAGCCCCCTCTCAGGGCTGGGGCTCCAGGGTAGGGGAGCGCAGTGCCCTGGGGCTCCCCCTGCTCCACTGGAGGAGGCTGGCTGTGAGGGGCCAGGATCTGAGCCCCAGAGGGAAGCCAGGGCCGGAAGGAACACACTTTAATCCAAAACTGGGAAACGGAGACCGAGCTGCGGGTCCAGACCTCCTGAATTCTCTTTCTGGCTCTGCCATTTCAACGAGCGTGTGGCGACTTCTCCTTGCCTGGCCTCGGTTTCTTCATCCATAAAATGGGAAGATAATAATAGCCCCTTCCTCCCCAGGCTGTCAAGAGGACAAAAGAAGACTCTGCGGGTAACACGTCTTACAGCAAGTAAGCACTCAAGAAAATGTCACTGTCATTATTATTACCCCAAAGCAGTGAACTGTCTTTTTAACCAGAGGCTGGCTGGGTGGTTGATGGATGCGGGAGAAAGCTCTGCCCGTGGGGCCTTCTTCCCACTCTGGGAAAGTCCTCCCGCCTTGGAGCTGGTCTGAAGAAGGAAGCACCATGTATGACTGGCTGTCTGTAGGGGCCCAGTGACATCGTTCAGGTGAACCCCATCACCAGATGAGGACTGGGTGCAGCCGGCCGGGTGCTGCACACAGAGGACCCACCCAACGAGCAGAGCTGAAATCCCAACCCGGGCCACTCCAACCTCAAAGCCTCCAGGGCAGCTGAGGCACCAGCCTGAAGCCCCTTCTCTGCATGGGAAGTCCCCTGGGGCCTCGGTGGTGGCCCCGAGGATCCCAGGCTCTGCCCAGGGCAGGAACATGGCTAAACAGAGCGCAGAGCACTAAAGATTTAATGGAGGATGCTAATCAGGGAATCCTAGGGAGATCCAATTAAAATGCCAGCCTCTGTGAGTTCCCCTTTTTAATTTTCCACAAATTAGCCTTAAAGGGGAAATGGAAATGAAGATATTAGATTTTTTTTTAGAGCCAAGAGGGAAAAATCCTTTGAGGATTATATGACTTGTTTCTTTTTTAAAAAAATGAACTAACATTACTCTCAGCTGAGGGATCTCTAACCCCCTTGGAGGCACTTTTGGGGATGTATGCACAGTGACCCCTTTGAAGTATAAAGATCTGTTTCCTGAACAAGCATGTCCTGTGTACCTTCCTACTCTCACAACCCCAAAGGTCCGCACTGTGGCACCTTTCACCTGTAACTGAGGCTCAGAGAGGTGAAGTGATTTGCCTGGGGTCACACAGCTGGGAAGTAACAGAGCCCGGTTCCAATAGTCATGGGCTCCCAGCTGCAGCCTTGCTGCCGTTTAACCCCAGACCCTGGTCCCATAGGAACCGGCGAAGCCAAGGACGGGGACACACGCGGGCTCTAGCCTGCCTGCTGCATCCCCGGGTCTGCTTGAGGTTGTCAGTGTTCCAGAGGCCTGGCAGATCTCCCAGCCTTCACTCAAGGTGGAGTAGTCAGTCCTCCTGGCTTGTCCTGGGTGGCAGTGATTTCTGACCCACACACAGGAAGTGGGTCTCAGTTTGCCCTTTGACATCCTGCAGCTGGGACCCAGCCCATCCATCACTGTCTCCTGGCAAAGGCCAGCTCCCACCCCCTCCCTCCAGCAGGGACTTGGCCCTGGTAACAGGTGCCCTTGATCTCACCACAGTATCCTCTACTCCCATGTCACCAGCCCCCCATTCTCCTGTCAACTGGAAATACTGTTTCACCAGTGTGGACACAATAGAAGCAGAGGTGCTGTGACAACAGCCTGCCCCACCCAGAGGCAACGGGCTCCTGCCCAGACCCAGAGCCTGTGGACACTCCCAAACTCTACTCCAGGTCCTGGGGCAGGATCCTGGCAGAGACAAAGCTCCCAGCCTTCTGGGCTGTGTGCCTTTGGACGAGTGACTTCACCTCTCTGTGCCTCCATTTCCCTATTGCAGCATGGTTGTCATAAAAATCCAGCTCGAAAGATGGTGGCGGAGGTCCGATGAGACCATGGTCATATGGGAGGTAAAGGACCCAGGCAGGAAGAGCATCCCAGGAGGAAAAAGAGGCAGGGGAGATGAAACGGTGAGACAAGACTTCACTTGATGGAATCCTGAGTCCACTGAAAGGGACATAAATGAGGCATCAGAGGGGCCAGCGACAGATGGAAATAGCCCGGCCGCCTCCCTGGCCTGGTAGAAAGGGCCAGACGGAAGCCTCCCAGGCCATTGCCAGTAAAGCAGCACCCTACACTGGGCCGCGCTCTGGGCGAGCCCAGCCCCCAGGGACCTCCAAGGCTCACATGAGCTTGTTTGGTGGGATGCCTGCATCAGAGGGTGACCCCTCAGATATCGGGTGGTAGCTCAGGGCTGGGGCTTGCAAGGCTAGGGGTTGGAGCCTAGTTTAGGGAGACGTCTGACCCTGGGGCTGTGCCAGATTTGTGTGGAAGCCCAGGTTTGGGGTCTGTCGGTACTAGATGGTGACTCTGAACTTGGGGCTGCGTCTGGTTGTGAAGCTCTAGGTTTGGGAGTCTGCAGAGTCACACTTGGTATTATCAAGACCGAGCTGAACCCCACGTCTGTCTGTGAGCCCAAATCTGGGAGATACCGGAATTCGAGGTAAGCCCTGAATTTTGGGTGTGCTAACAGCGCATCCCAAGGTATCCGAGGGTCCAAGTGTGTGGACACTGGGTCTGTTTAGACCTGTGTGTGAGGGTCTGCACCAGCCCTGGAGGTATGTTTAAGAAGGAACCAGGTATCTCAGAGCAGTGAGGAATGAGTCGTGGTGGGGGGATCCCTAGGCAGCTAGAGAAGACCCACCCAGTCCCCCGCCCTTTGGTACATTCCTCACCCCTCTTTTCATGCACACAATCCTCATATCTTGGGTCTCGCTCTTCACCGCCCATCAACCCCCTTCCTCACCCCCACCTCTGCCCTGAATTGCTGAGTCTCTGGGAGCTTCTTCTCTGAACCCCGCGTCTCAGGTACCTCCACAGGCCTTCCCGGAGGTGGAGGGGATCAAGGGATGTGGGAGTGCGATTCCAACCTCGCCTTCTCCCCTAACAGAGCAAATCCTTCCAAATCACCCTTCAGGGCCCGGGAAAAGCAGATCGGATTCTTGGGGAAGCCTGCTGCCTTATCTAAGCCTCCGGAACAAGCATTTTGCATTTACTCCCCCAAATGTGTTGCCGAATTGCGTTCCAGCCCATGGCTTCCAGCCATCTGCAGAGAGAAATCCAGTTAGACCTTGTATAATAAGTTCCTGACAGACTTGCCGAGGATGCTGGGTCATAAAAGTCTCCTGGTTTTATCGCCAGTAACAGACACGGAGTGAAATTAAGTTGTCTTATCAAATTTAGATAATATATATCCCTCCAGAGGAGAAGTCTCTGCGTGGGGCTTTCATGGTATGAGCCCAGGAGGGGGACGGGGAGTGGGGGCTGGGGGGAGCGATCTGAGGGTGCGCAAAGGCTGCAGGCCATCCTGGAGAGCCTGGCGGGACTGGCCCCCAGCGGGGCAGAGTTACTGGCATCCTCGGTTTCAGGGTCTGGATTTGAGACCTGGCGCTGTCATTTCCACGCTGGGGGAACTTGAACAACTTACCTCACTTCTGAGGGTCTCAGTGTTTTCATCTGTGAAGGGGACATGACCATCACAGTGCCTGCCTCTGGGTGGTTGTGAGAGTTCATTGAGACGCTACGGGCACCAGCTTAGGCCAGTGCTTGGCGTGTGGTGAGCAAATACACGTTGTCTGTAACTTGGAAATAGGAAACAGGAAACAAGGGCTGGGCACTGCTAGTATCCGGTCCGTTCTTTCCCATTTTACAGGTGGGGAGACTGAGAGGCAGAGTAAGTGGTTAGTGGTTACACAAGAAGAGTGGGTGACCGAGTCACCCTTCCAGGACTGAGCCATCCCAACTATCTCCCCGCTCCTGCAATTGGGCCTTCTAGCGAGGCTGGAGGCTGCCGCTTTTCTGCCTCTGCCTGTGGTCCTGGCGTTCAGTGCCTTGCCCCAGGGAATGGACAGATGTGGCAGGAAGCCTGGCTGCCCCTTTGCTAGAGGAATGGGCTTCCGGGACATTGACCGAGGCCAGATTTACACAGCTCTGCCCAGCTGATTCTGGGACACTGGTCCCACTGTCCCGGGGGCGGAGGGGTGCTGTCACACCCCAAACCAATGCCTGCCTGAGGGACTTGCCCTGCCTTTCTCCCACTGCTGGGATCCCATCTATAGCAACCTCACACTTTGGCATGCCTCCAATGGCAGAGAGCTCACTACCTTACCAGGCAACTGTTTCATTTCTCCAGCGTGGGCTGAAGACGACCCCCACTTATCTGACTTCTAAGCTAAGACCCATTCATTCCAGACCCACACCCACTACTGCAACTTTTCTTTTAGCACAGCCTGAGTGCACGTAAGCCCACGTGTGTTCACGGATCTCTGTGTGTTTTCCATACTGTGAGCAGTAAGCAGAGAGGAAACTGGACTGGCACAGCCTGTATTCCCAAAGGACGGGGCCGGGCATATAATAGGTACTAAAAAAATAACAATAGCTAACCTTTCCTGAGCACTTACTATGAGTCAGACACGAGTTACACGCATTGACGCGTGTAATCGTTGTAATAACCCTGAGACGCCATTACCATTATTATCTCCAGTCTATAGAGAGGGGACATCACTTGCCCGAGGTCACGCTGCCAGGACAGGGTGGAGTCAGGATGCGAATGCTAGCACCGTGCGTCCAGAGCTCTTAGTCCCAGGCTTCCTAAAGATCATCTGGGATGAGGGAATGAAAGGAACACAGGAGGAGCGGACCCAGGTGTGTACGTTCATCTCTTCCCAGCAGTCCCCGCTCCTGGAGAGCAGGAAATGTGTCTGACTCATCACTCTCCCTCCCCCAGCACAGAGCATGGCAAACAGTAGGTGCTCAATAAATGTTTGCTGAATGACTGTTTACTCCTTGCAGGCACATTTTTCTCCCCCACTATGCGAAGAGCCTTTCAATGAGGAACTGAATTGCATTCATCTCTGTAGAGCTGTCGCTAGTGCATTGTGTGTGCACACAGTCCCATAAATACGGCTTGGCAAGCTAATGGCCCGTTGTGCAAAGAAAAATCTGCTTCCTCTGGCTCTGGGGGGGCCCAGGTTAGCAAGTGGAGCGCCACTCTTCCAGGGACGCGCCTTCCTGTAGCACACAACCTGAAGAACTGTGCATGGGAATCCTGCTCCAGCTCCCTGGGGCCCAGCACCGAGCACCAACAGCATTGCAACTGTTTGTTGAGTGACTATTTGCCAGTATTTGCCTGTCTCCTACCCTTCCTGCTCGTAGCCAGTCTGAGCCCCAGGACAGCGATTGGTGGAAGAGCCACCAGCTGGGTGTCATGCGGCCACAATGCTGATAGGGGAGTTTGCAGACATAAGAGGGACAGACAGGGTCAGGCATAATTGGTAAATATTTGTCTATCTAATCAGAGGGCCTTTTAATTAGCAATTTCATCCATGCAACTGGTTTATTTTTTTTTTCTTTCTGCGGGAAGTCAATTAAATGTAACAGATGGAGGAGAACATGGGGGTTTCCCTGTCTCCCACCATCTGTCCTACCCCACCCCCACCCCCCAGCTGCGCCTACACCTCATTGGTGGAGCTGCCTGCCAGTCACCAGAGGGGGACGGGGCTTGGGGACTGATGAGCAAACAGGGTCCCTGACACCCAGAAGGCCTTTCTGGGTGCTCCTGACTTGCTGCCATCGCAGCGGGCTAATCCTGAGGGTACTCCAGGCCCTGAGACCCTCTGCCAGCAGGGTATCTTGCCTTCCTGCCTGCCTGGGAGCTAGTATCATGGAAGAGGTGCTTGTTCTAGCTTCCACTGCAGACCTGCCAGGAGCGCCTGTCCGGGGAAGACTCTTGTTTAGTTCAGAAAACCTCTACTGACTGTCTGCTCTCAGCTGGGCAATGTGCTGGGTTCTGGGGACATACATCGGGCAGTCCCTGCCCTTCCGAAATGTACAGCCCACTGGGGGAGGTATTCATTCACCCATTCACTTATTTTTTTAAGTATTTATTAAACAGCATGTGTATGCCAAGCTCTCTGCTAGGCCCTGACAACACAATGATTAATGAGTCCTGGCTTTAAATGACTCAGTTAAGCCGAGGAGACAGGCACGTAAATTCACGCATTCGATAAGTATTTATTGAGCGTCTAGTGAGCTGGGCGCGGCTTGGGTTGTTGGGAACACAGCGGTGAACAGCACAGGGTCTGTGTCCTCTCTAGTAGCGGAGAGACTGTACACAGATGGATGTATAATGACAGAGCTGATCAGCAATTTGAAGAAAAATAATCATAACATTGTGTATAGTGTGGGGCCTAATAGAGCTCTGGAAAAATCCACAGACCTTTGGCCTGGCCTGCAAGGGCCATATCATCAAGCGCAGCATTCCTCTCCTAGGTCATCTCTCCCCACACCCCACCTCCAGGCTATGTTCCAGCCACATCCACCTTCGATGATTCCTCCACCTTTGGGCCACTGGCTTGAGGCTTTCTCCCACACTGTTCCCTCGGTGAGGAATGAGCCTGCCACACACTTCCCCTTAGTCTTTGCCAGTGAACTCCTCAGCTGAAATGTCCCCCTGTGTCCCCTCTGAGTCTCCCCAGCTGTGTTATGTTTTTCTGCTGCATTCTTGCAGTCCCAGCTCTCCCTGCATTCCAGAATCTTCTTCCAGCCTGGTAGTTGCCAGGTACTCACCTGTCTCCCTCAGCCTGTCTGGGAGCCAGCCCAGGGCCCAGGCCAGGTCTGTCTTGCTCCTCCGCACCGCATCGCCAGCACCAGGCACAGTGCCTGGCACATGCCTCACCACCTATCCATCCCACCAATAGTGGCTGGACTGAATTAATCCGGGTGGAGAAGAGGAGAGAGGGCATCCCATTCCGGGGTCGAGATTTTGCCAAGACAAGGGAGCTTGGAAGATTCCTAAGTGTTTGAGAGACAGGGCGCAGCCCAGTGTGGCCGAATTAAGGGAAAGAGCAGGCACGAGGCCAAAGTTAAGCCTTGAATGTTAAACTAGGATGTCTAGACTTTATCCCTCTAAGCCTATAAGCCAACTTCAATCATTCAGATTCTTCTCCCATGATTTTGCCAGCGGTTCATGTTTCTCTGCACCACTTTAGTTTTTTCCTTGAAGTTATCATTTTTTACTTTATTTTTAAATAATAGCTTTATTGAGATATAATTCACCTAGTGTAAAATCCACCCTTTTAAAGTATACAAGTCAGTGGTTCTTAACATCTTCACAGAGTGGTGCAACCAGCACCGATAATCTAATTTTAGCACATTTTCATCACCCCTAAAGAAATCGCGCACCCATTACCAGTCACTTCTCATTTCCCTGTGCCCCACCCAGCCCCTGGCAATCTCTGTTTTCTGGTTCCCTGGATTTTTCAACTCTGGACATTTCGTATGAATGGAATCCCACAATACATGGCCTTTTGTGACTGCATTGTTTCAGTTAGCCTACTGGTTTTCAGATTCAGCCATGTTGCAGGGTATATCAGTACTCCGCTCCTTTTCACTGCTGAGTAATATTCCACTGGCTAGCTATACCCCACTTTGTTCATCCATTCATCAGTCAATGGACCTGCAAGTTTCCACTTTTGGTTATTTTGAATAATGTTGCCGTGGACACCCATGTACAAGTTTTTGTGCAGATGTGTGTTTCTCTCTTGAGTATACACCTAGGAGTGGGATCGCTGGGTCTTCTGGTAACCCCGTGTTTAATTTTTCGAGGAACTACCAGACTATTTCCAAAGTGGCTGCACTGTTTTAAAACCCCACCGGCAATGTACGAGCATTCCGATTTCTCCACATCCTTGCTACCACTTGTTACCGTCCGCCTTTTTCATTTCAGCCATTCCATTGCGAATGGGTATGAAGTGGTATCCCACTGTGGCTTTCGTTTGCATTTCCCTAACGACTGACGATGTTGAGCCTCTTTTCATGTGCTACTTGTATATCTTCTCTGGAGAAATGTATATTCAAATCCTTTACCCATTCTTTAATTGCGTTGTCTTTTTTATTGTTGAGTTATAAGAGTTCTTTATATATTCTGGATACAAGTCTCTAATCAGAACTTTTTTGCTTTATTCTCAAAAGGACACCTTATCTCACTATCTAAAATGGAAAAATACCCGTCATAAGTCATAGGTGACTGTAAAAATAAATGTAATTTATTAAGTCAATAAATACTGTGAGAGCTCATGGAAGCGGCAGGTGCGGCATGTCTGGGGGCGACTTTACTGTGGAATGGTCAGGCAAGGTCTCTCTCAGGACGTGACCTCCAGGTGAACAGCTAAAGAAAGAGAAAGCACCGGACATGCAAAGATCCAGGGGGAGAGGATTCTGAACAGAGAGACTGAGGTGGCACTGAGCCGCCTGTGACTGGAACAGAATAGTCAAGAGGGGTGGTCATGTGGGGCGACGTACAGAAACAGACAAAAAAAGACCCCAGTCGCCCAGGACCTTGTAAGCCAGAGCAAAGGGCTTGGATCTGCCGTAAGCACAAGGTAATGCCTTGTGAGACCCTTAAGCAGTGCAGTGACATATCCGATTAAAGTTTTTAAAAGCCTCTCCCGCTGCTGCCTGGTGGATTGTGAGGGTGTGAGGGGGAAGCAGCGAGGCCAGTGCCGAGGTGGCTGCAACAGGCAGGTGCTGGCTCGGGCCAGGCAGGAAGCAGTGGAGACAAGGGGCTGTTTCAGAATACGTTCTGCGGGTAACGTTGACAGGCATGGCTGAGACATTGGACGGGTCAGTCAAGGAGGAGAGAGGAATCGGGGGTAATTCCTAGATGAAATGGCAGACGAGAGTGGAGGTCGAGGGCTCAGGTACCTCAAGCTCCATTTTGGACTTTTAGGTAGAGAGCACTGTTGGCCATCCAAGTGGAAATGTCAAGAAGGCAGCTGGAAATTTCTCAGAGTGCAGAGGGATGCACTGGGCAATCAGTGGTGGAGTTTAAGGCCATGGGACTGGATGGAGTCCCAGACAAGGAGGGGCCCGCAGCAGAACCTGGTGGCCCTCCTGCTGTTCAGAGGGCCAAATGCAGAGCAAAACCCAAACAGGAGCCTGGGGAGAAGCAGACAGAGACAAGGATGCAAACAAGAAAGCGTGGCGTTGAGCCGAGAGGAGACGGTGTTTGAGCAGAAGGAAGAGGTTGGAGAAATCTCGTGTTAAAATATATCCGTGTTACTGCGTTCTAACCACACGCGGTGGTGTGCTGGTGGCTGAGTCTGAGCCTGATCTCCCTTTGGCCAGAGCTGTGAAGGACAAACCGCCACCAAACTGAGATGTCCTCCATGGCATTGAAAGAACTGGGAAGTCCCCAAGGGATGCCAGACCACATACCACCTAGGGTTATCCTTGACCCTCTCCTGGGTTCTCCTGGCGCACTTGGAGAACCCCTTCCATGGGCAAAGGCGAGCCATCAAAGGCCGTGGACAGAGTGGGTGACCTGGTGAAACTGAAGGGGTGTAAAATGGGCTGGTGGAGGAGAGATTAGGCAGGAACAGCAGGGGAGGGGAGCAGTCCCCATCCCGGTGACAGATGTGAGGTCTGCACTGAAGCAGAACAGACTGAGTCCAAGCCTCAGAGCCAGCCCTGCATTTCCATTTGCTTTCTGTTCATCCCAGCTTCCTCTTCTTCGTGGTCTCTCGGACCCCGCGCACACCCGTGTCTATTTTCTCTCTGCCCCATCTGACCTACACAAGGTTAGAATCCACTGAGCGCTTACTACGTGCCAGGCACTGCTGGGATCACTTCACTTGCATCACCCATTCAATTCTCACACCCTCCCATTTTACAGATGAGACAACTGAAGTACGGAGAGGGCTAGCAAGTGGCCCAGCATCACACGGTGGATAAACGGAATAGCTAGGATTTCAGCCCAGGGGCTCTGACTCAAGTCCGTATTACGGTGATGGAGAAAACAGAACTGAACCTTCTATCCTGCCAGAACGCCCTTCCTCGG
>PVKM010025625.1:0-19845 GCA_004027735.1 Carollia perspicillata | reverse complement strand
CCTGGTCCTGAGATGGACCGACATCCCCTTGGGCCCTGCCTGGCATACAGTAAACATTCAGTAAATGCTGCACGGCAAATCCACCAGCCTCTTTGGTCCTGGCACACTACTCCCGATGTCCTGGTTCAGACCCTATCTCCTGCCTGTTTCCTGGTGTCTAGTTGAACCCCAGACCTCTGTCGGTGTCCATCCAGCCCCTTGAACTCTGTGCCATCTGCTTGGGCTGCGCTGCCAACTGATACCAGCCAAGCCTTGCTCCTGCCCCCGTCTCCCTTGGTTTCGCCCCACAGGCTTTCCTGGGAATGGCATATTCCTCCTCGGCTCCAGCTGGAGGCCCAGCTGTGTTTGGTCTCGCAGCTGCTCCTGCCAGCCCGGCTTCTGGGCCCGGCTCTGACAGCCACCGCCCAGCAATGGCATACACGCTTTCAGTTCTCATGCGTGAATGTTTAGCTTCAAACTAATGAAGGCATGTCTGGAAAATGACTTCCAAACTGGAAATTCGTTTTTAAGGCACTCAGTGGACTCCATGGTCAGAAACATGAAAACACAGATTTCTCAAATTTCTGTCTGTTTAGTTCATCTTAGAGTCAAAGCAAATGTAGGTCTTTCTTCTTGCAGCCTCTGCGCCAGCCCCCTGCCCCCTTGTGTAAGAAGGATGTGATTTAGCACTTACACATGCAGGAAAGAGATTTGACATCGATAAATATCACAGCAGCCTCAAATTCTTTTGTGAAAAAGCCATGATATAAATGTGTTCATAGTAGCTTATTCACTAAACACTCTTGAGAAATGCCTGTGGAGAGCCCTAGGAGTCCACGGTCAGCTGTGAAGAGCTACAGCCTCCTGAACAAATTTAGCCTCCCTCCTATCCGACCCCACTGCCACAGCCTCAGTTCCGGGGCCTCATCACCTAACTGGTTTTCAAGTCTTTTCATTAGTCTCCTAGCATTCACCACCCGCTTTTGGAGAACAAAGATCATGTCGTATTTATTTTTATTTATTTATAAGTGGCTTTACTGAGATATAATTCACAAAGCAAACACTTTACTATTTAAAGCATACCAGTCACTTTTTTTTTTTACTATATTCGCATAGCTGTGCAACCACAATCTAATTTGAGAGCGCTCATCTCCCCAAAACAGAAACCCTGGACCAATCAGCTGTCGCTCCTCGCTCCCCTCCCCCACCCCTCCCCTGCCAGGCACCCATACTCCACTTCCCACCTCTACAGCTCGGCCTATTCTGGACATTTCATATAAATGGAATCACAAAATATGTCATCTTTTGTATCCACAGTCTTTCACTCAGCATGTTTTCAAGAAAAATCTGTGTTGTAATGTGTATCATTTCTATGACAAATAATTCTCTGTCGTACGGATACGTCACGTTTTGTGTGTTAGTCTACGTACTGATGAATGTTTGGGATGTTCCGCTATTTTGGCTATTATGAACAATCTTACTACAAACATTCGTATACAAGTTTCTGTGTAAATATCTGTCCTCATTTCTCGAGGAGAACTGTTGGGTCATGTAGTAACTGTATGTTAACATTTTAACATTTTGTCCCATAGGGCAGACCAGTGCACAAACCCTTGGATAGCATGCAAAACCCTCGATAATTTCTGGCTGTGCCACCCTGCGGCTAATTCTCTCTCCCGGGCACCACTTATTTAAGGTGTGACTCTGCTCCCCTCTCGTGTGTACATGGATGTCCCTCCCGCTGGGCCGTGGGGCTCTGAGGGGGCAGCAGCCGTGTACGCAGCCTCGTCCCTCCCCAGCCCTGACAATGCCTGTTACACAGAGCATGTCCAACGCACGAACAGACCACTGAACATCCGAGCCTCTAAAACTCTCGAAAATTAAGTCTCGCTCGCTCCCGTTGCCCATCTATTCCTGCATTAACAAGCTCTGAAGTTCCCAATAGTGCTCAACTTAATGACCTCCTCCTGCAACGTGATTTCCTCTCGACCTCCCCCTACAAAAATCTCCACGTGCAGTCACCTCTCAGAATTGTATTTAACAAACCAAAGAGCACTCTCCTAGGCTGGAAAGGTCTATGCCTTCGCTCTGTCTATGGTCAGAGTAGAAACCGCAGGCTGGAGGCAGGAGGAGAGCGAGGGAGGATTCAGGTAAGCATTTCCAGGATGAGTCACTCCGGTGTTTACCCCTCTGCCACCTCAGCTCCTGGAGGTCCTGTGACGAGGATGAAGCCCTCTGGCCGAAAGGCTCAGCAGACCTCTCCCTCTGAAGAACAAGCCCGCCCCACTGGGTGGACGTAGACTTCTGAGCAGCAACCTGATGGAAATAGATGGAGAGAGAGGACAGATGCCTCGAAGCATGTGTCTGCCGCTTACAGTCGGGGCGGTCTCAGCACTGCCATCCCTCGGCTCCCTTTCCCGGTGGCTCAGACAGATTCTGACTTGTGCAGAGAAACGCTGGCTGCTCCCAGGGACATTTACAGTGCAGAGGAAATGGGGGTGGGGTGGGGTGGGGAAACGGTCCTTCATTTACAAATGGGTTGTGTTCAAACGTTTACCTCAAAGTCACTCAGAAGGCACAGAAGCAACATGATCTACCTGTGTGGCGAAGTCCTCAGACCGGCCCACAGAAACCTCCGTAACCCACAGTGTGCCTGCGGTGCGGCATTTATAGTGCCACAGAAATCGGCCCAAGCACCTAACAGGGAAATCTGTTCCGTTAGGACTTCAAAAGCTAGAACAACTTTTTGAATGGGAAAAGGGACTGCCCCTCCCCCACCAGACAGGTGGCAGGCTGGGCACTAGGGAACTCTAAGTCACTGGCAATGACTCCGATGGCTTGCAGGGTATGATGGGCTCCAGACCATGAGGATGGGCACGGGGATGGGGAGGTGGCAGTGGGGTGGGGGGTAGGAAAGCGGAGCTGCCTGCCTGGGACAGGGACCCACAGGAAGAAGAGGATTAGAAGGGGGTGCACAGCCCCTCGGGGTGGTAAAGTCTTGACTTTATTTCCTAACCAAGGGTTTGTGCAGGGTGCAGATAAAGAGGTGGGCAGTGGTGTCGACCACCAACGTGTCCCCAGACCTGCAGGGGGAGGGGCATGCAGGAACGGGTGGATATTTGAGGCGGGGACAAGGTATGACCTTTTCCCTTCCCTCTCCTACCGCTTTACCTCCCCCAGCCCAGCTACCCTAGGACTTATGTCAACACTGGGGTGAGGACACCAGGGATTCTGGGTATAGACCAAGGTGAAAAGAAGCAAGGGGTGGAAAACAATAACCCCAAATCCTGGCAGCGAGGAAGGAGATGGCTCAACCCCCTGCCTGGGGTGTTTGGGGAAGTGTGCCTGTAAAGGATATCTCCTCACAATAAGAGTAAGTTTACTTTTATGACGACACGGCATCTGACGGATGAAATCCAAGTGCCCATCACTTGAACATTAAAAGCTCGAACAAATGATAGATATACAGTTGCAAGGTAGGGTTTTAGGCCACAGTGTCATTTCTTTGGCTCACAGACACAGGAAAGAGGTCACGGAATTTGAGGTTTTCATTCAAGTAAATTGAATGACAGACCTCCGGATTTGGGAAGTGACCACAGCATTCCCACCCAGGGGTAAAATCAGGGCAAGTGAAATCTTCGCACTTCTGCTTCCACTCCTGGGTGTGATGAGCTTGAAGGAGCATCACTTACAACAACAAAAAAAGAGCCAGACCATTTTCAAGTGCAAGCCTTGTTTGAACTTAACGGAGAGCTGAGGTCGCAGAACAAACAGCTGGCCCCAAATCTGAGAACAGACAGGGGCCTGCAGGGAGAGAAGAGGCAACCGGACACTGGTAAGAAGAGATGAACAAAATGATGAAGGCCAAGTGCAGGCAGGCAGGACAGGGAAGCCCCTGGGGTTCCAGAGAGTAGAGCAGTCTGGGCTCCTCTGCAGGCTCCGTCTCTGGGAACCAAACCAGGTACTCGTGGAGAAATTAGAAAGTGCCCACGAGGTGCAGGCCCAGGTGCGAGGAGGCAAGAAATGTCTCCCAAACCCTTCTCTACGGTCTCCCCCTTGGGAACAAAACTTTTATGAGTGGAGAAAAGGCAACAAACGCTGTCACACTCAGGGAGCTGGTGAACACTCATGGAGTTGGGGGGAAGGAGGAGTGAAAAAGGCCTTATCACCGGCAGTGGGGCAGCAGCACACCTCGAGACCCAGTGACAGGGTGCCTGTTTGGGATGGAGACTCAATCGGAACCTCAGAGATGGCCCCGCCCCATACTGCGCTGCACAGCTAAGCCAGCGAGCCCGGATAACAAGTCACAGCAGAACCGCTGCGAAGGGACAGGAGAGCAGCACAAGGAGAAGACCTGGAAGGTGCAGTGCAGAGGGAATCCCTGAGCTGCAGGGCCGAGCGCACAGCCTCAGGCAAAAACACTTCTCTCCTGTAGACACAAAGTACCATCAGCGGACTTTAAATCCAGGCTGCACTGAGGGTAACCCGAACAACAACAAAACTCTCACCCAGCCCAATTCCTGACTAGATTAATTCACCCCCATCTCCGCACAACACACTAAAAACCCAGGAAAAAGAAAAGAGTGCCATTTCCAGGCATAAACACTATTTATCTCCGTTTCTACTAGTTGCACATGACGTCTGGTTTTCAACAAAAATTATGAGGCATAAGAAAAGGCAAGGAAAAACAAAAGCAAGAGTTAGAACTACAAAGGAATGAGGCCCAGGTATGCCAAAGATGTTAGAATTACATGGTAGGAAACTTAAAATAATTATGATTAATATGTTAAAAGATCTAATGGAACAAATGGAAAACATGTGTGATCAGATGGGGAACTCCAGCAGAGAGATGGAAATCGTAAGAATCAAATGGAAGTGCTAGAAATTAAAAATACAGTAAAAGAGATAAAGAACGCCTTGGAGGGACTCATCAGTAGCCTTCTGTCTGCTGAGGAAAGAATCCATGACCTTGAGGTGGGTCACTAAAAGTTACCCAACCTGACACACAACAAGAAAAAAAGTGGAAACACACACAAATCACAGAACATCCAGGAGCTGTGGGGCCGTCTGGAGCTGGGCACTAGGGAACCAGCTAGTGCTGGTTCCAATCACGTGAGGTGATTGGAATTCCAGCAAAGACAGAAAGAATGGGGCACAGAAATGGCCGAAGAAACGCTGGCTTGGAATTTCCCAAAATGAATGACAGACATCAAACTACAGATCTAGGGAGTTCAGACAACGGCCAGTGGGAGACACACAAAAACCACACAAAACCGAACCGCGGCGTCGCTCAGTTCACAGTACCGCACCAACACTATCGTCCTAGTTTGGATAATTGCACCATTGTGTGAAACGCTGACACCGAGGGAAGCTGGTGAACACTACAGGGGCCCTATGTGCTATTTTTGCAACTCTTCTATAATCCTAAAATATTACAAAATGAAAAGGTTTTAAAAGTGGTTTCAGTGCTAGGTACTACATCGATGGCGTACTAGTAAAACCTCGGAGAGAAAATAAAGCTAACTTTCTAAAGAAGCGACGCTCCTCACCTGCTTATCCCCTGGCATTTGTGTTCCTGAGGTTAGAGCAAAGGAGCTTTGCGGTCTGTTCTAGGAACCAAGCACGACTGACGGAGTACTTCTAGGGAAAATACCCTCCATTCCAAACAGGAATTTACGATGGAACTTTAAGAGCAGCATGGATTTGCAAGGTGAGCATTGTGCATACCTTAGATTTTATATACACTTTTCTTCCTAAGGTCTCGAGCAATTTCTTTCACACATGTTGACTGTGCAGTGTGCACAGGGGGAATGGGAGCTGGAAGTGGAATTAGACATGAACCGGCCCTCTGGGAGTGCACCACATACAAGGGGCAATAAGACAGGGGGTTGGGGGGTGAGGCCAGGGACCTCCACATCCGGGCAGGAGGACCTTGGTGGAGTGAGACTTCCCCAAGGCTCATTTAGCTAGTTCCCAAAAGGGAAAGAGGGTATGAAGGCCGTGCAATTAATGAATAAAAAACCTATTGTGTACCATTTACTGCTGCTGGAAGTTGTCAGTAAGACTGGCTGAGCGGAAATGGAGAACTGCAAACCTAGACGGGGAATGAGAAGCCCCCTTGAGCAGGATGTACTACCTTGGAACAATGAGAGAGAACTTCCTGCTGGGAGCATCAGAATAGCTTTGGGGCGGGGGTTGGGGTGGGGGATGTCTGACAGCACGTCCGTGCTGAGCCCCTAGGATGGGAGCCCAGCTTTTCCAGCAGAGGAGAGCGCGCAGGGCAGAGGAGTGGCAGAGCACACAGGAAACAGGAAGACTTCGGTGGCGGGAGGGGAGGGCAGGAAGCAGCAGCAGGAAACAAAAAGGGAAGTTGGGGTCAGATCCTGGAGTCCTCCAGCATTGCCTACACCGTAAATGTATACAAAACCCAAGCCTAGGACAGTCGTGTATTTTGGAGAACAGAACAGAAACGTAAACCTTATCTCTTTCCTTAAGGAACAGCCAGAACACCAAACAACTCCTTAAGGGATCTCAACTAGTCCTGAATTCAACGTTCTCTCCTGACTCTTTCAACTTCCTGCTCCCTTCCAAAATTCTGAGAAGAAATGCATGTCTGGGCCGTTTAAATAAAGCTTTTTGTGCTACATGCCCCTGGACGTCACATGCCCTTCCCTCGGTGAAGTGAACCATTTGTCTCCTGCACCTTCTTCCTGCGTCTCCGCTTGTCTCCCCCAGGAGCTCATGTTCCCCTCCTCTTCCGGTGAAAACTTCTTCCCGAGAAAATTTATGCAACTCACCAAGGGGGTTTGCAAGTCTCGCGTGTGTTTTTAAAATATTTTTTCACATCACTGCAGGACTGGAGATGCACGTGCGTTGTTTCTAAGACCCCGGGGAGGTGACGGGCCAGTCGGTGAGGAGCTAGTATCTAAAGTTCTAGAATCCTGGCCATGTTGCTCTAAAGCAGAGTGACCTTGAGGATGTTACTCGACCGCTTTGGGTTTTGGATTCGACATTGACAAAATGAAGATAATGAGAGGGTCCACCTCCCTGGTGGAAGAGGGGGTACAATTAGTGTTTGCAAAAGGGCAGAAACAGTACCTGGTGCAGGCACGAGGTCAGTGAGATAAACAAGGGCAGCCCCATCTCGGACCCCCGGGACCTCCACGATGCTGCCACTGTTTGAGCACATGTGACCCACATGCGGCACGTGAGAGGAGGTGCTGGGCGCTGTGAGACTCGGAGCTGAGTTCCCCACCTTCGGAGGAGGAAAAGCCTTCTAACCCCCATGCAGACACTCCCTGTGAGTGGAGCTCCTGTGCCCAGTGCTGCGGTGCTTTGTGAGCTACAGCCCCAGTGACTCGGTCCCCATTGCTGGCTAAGCTGGTCTCCACCCCAACCCCGCACCACAACCCCAGTCCTGCATCAGTACCGCACCCTCTGCCGCCAACCTGTCCCCCACCTCACTCCCTCTGCGGTAACCCCTTCTCGCCCTTCGAGACCGGCTTAGTCCCATCTGCCCCAGCGTCCTGCCTGAACATCTGCCTGCGTCCAGCCACCAGTTCTGAAGCCCACGGCGCTAAGAGTCAGTTCCCCCAACCGACCGAACCCTCAGTCGTTCAGAGTTTAGTCTCCGCATGAGTTTAACTGTGGCCTTCAGGTCTGAGGCCTGGCTTTATTATTCTCCCCACCCCCACCCCACAAACAGCTGGGGATGGTCTGCACACATGGCAGGTGCCCACCCACTCGTGCTGACTAAGCCTTGGGGCAGGACCTCGTCTGTGCTCCCCTCAGAGGACCAAGCAGGGGTCTGGTTAAAAGCTACAGACCCTCTCTGTAAACACCAGTCCCTTCCCAACCTGGCTGAACAGGCTGAAGTCTGAGCAGCAGCCCCTGCCACATCAGCAGGGCTGCACATCCCCCTGAGGGTGGCGGCCCACCTCCCCGCCTTCCCCCAGCCCCCCCACTCCCACAGAGCACGTGTCCTTCTGATCTGTGCGAGGGCCCAGGTCTGGCCCTCTCTCCACTGAGCCTTTGCTCTTGCTGCTCCGGCTGAAGCCAAGCCCCTCCACCTTGCACACCCAGAGCATCACGAGCGCTCCCTTGCAGCCCATTTGTAACACAAAACAAAGGCTTGAAGAAAATGGTACCTCAAGTTTTTTTAAAAGTCCCCTGATAACAAAATTGTTTTGAATGTGTACTACAGAAATACTAACAAAATCATCACAAAACAAAGTCCGACTCGCCAGCTTCTATGGTCCTGCAACAAAAGGCCCCGTACACGCAGGACGTCTGTCACACACGGTTCCGAGTGGCCCCGCCCACCGAGGGCCGGCACAGCTGCTGCTCCACACACAGCAGACTCCACAGCCGATCTTCTAACTCTGCCTTCCTCTCTCTTTACCTCTCCCTGCTGTCCTCTCGACCTTGGATGCAGGATCTAGACGGCAGGGCTCAGGGCAAAAAGAAAAGGTAGGGTCCCTTGTTCAAAACATATTGCGAATTTCAAAATATTCTGTGACAGCATAGCATTGACTCTAGCACAGGGCTCTTCTGCTCAGGGCTGGAGGGCGGGGTTCCTCCCAACGGCATTAAACCCAAACCCGGGCTGGGCCACTCTCTCTCACCCTCACCAAGGGAAGAACTCACTCTCCAAACCGTAGCCTCAAACCATTTATTTGCATTTAAGCTTCTTACCTCTGGAGCATTTCTCCCTCCTGAAAGGAAATTAAGGCAATTAGAAACAAACGAGGACATTTGTGGGAGCAAGTGGAATAGAGGGGACAGGGTGAGGGGACAGGGGAATGCGGGTCAGCTCAGACCTTAACAGCAGACCAGTGCGGTGGGTCCAGGGCACGGCGACGTGACAGGGCTCAGGAGGGCCACCCTGAGCTCTGCTGCCCTGGCTTCCCTGGAGACGCCGGCTGAGAACTGGGGCAACTCAAGACCTGAAGTCCCCTGGCTGTCCTGCCTGCCAGCTGGTCTCCCCACACCATGCTCTCTGCCAATCACAAGTTAGGCCCACCCACCGTGTGGAATCCTTGCTCTGGTGCATTTCTGCACCACACCGCTCCCCAGGGGTCCAGAAATGCATCTGAATGCCCACCTCGCCATCTCTACCGCAAGTCACAAAGCTGTCAACAAAGAAGCACATCACACATCCTCACCGTCCCAAGTACCTTGCTGTCCAAGCATCCAGGACCTGGAACTGGATTTGACTTGTCTAAAAACTCTTTAGCAACGCGGTCAACAGAGTGTCCCTTAGAGGCTATGATGTGACAGACAATGGAAGTCAGAAGCTCAGGGTCTCCACGCCTCACCTTAGCTCCCCGGAAAGCACAAGGGCTTGGCTGCCGAGCATGGAATGCTGGGATTACTGTGCAGGCAGCTACTAAGGGTGTACGGTTATTTCTGTAGCTTGTTTTAAAATACATCGGAGGGTGCCCTCAACACCTTCACTTTCTAGTGGATCGCAGCTTGGCTCCACATCACCCCAAATCAAGTCTTCCAGTGTGTGACCCTCTCCTGCCACCGCTAACCCCGAAAAAGCTGCAGGAGGGTGGGCTGCACGGGCTGGTGACCGAGGGCGGCCCCGTGGGGTCAGCAGTCACAGATGCCTCACACAGCATTCACATGATCAGATGTTCGGATCGTAAAAGTGGAATAATTCAACAGCCAAACTGTTGTATGGAATGACATCAAACCTACGTCTGAGAGCCCTGTTTGAAAACACAAAGTCAAAGCCCCAGGTTGCGCCTCTCAGAGCCTGTACACCCCACACTGAAGGAGCAACTGAACCACACGCGCGAGGAAGGGGTTTCCGCTGCCTCCAGGAGGTGAACAGTTAGGCGTCCAAAGGCACAGGGTCTGGTCACGATTTCTACTTGGACTTCTTTTCCCAGATGGTTGTAAAAAACAAATTCGTGTGAGAATCCAACACAAAAATCAGTGCCAACGAAACATCTGGGGAAAGGGAAAGGAGGCAAACGTTGCACCCTCTGTGTATTAGAGAGACGTAAGAATTAAATCAACATAGATAATAAATTAGATAGCCGTCAAGGTGGTATTCTCCCTTCGCAAGCTTCACCGAGCTGTAGGAAGTGGACGCAGTCGGACCAAACTATACATAATCTGTTTGAGTTCCTCCTGTTACGGAGGAAGTTCCCAAAGGGGAGGGGGCGTGTCCTCGGTCAACACGAGAGCGGGCGGCAGAGCATCTCAGGGACGGCTGCCTGGCAAAGCGAAGAACAGAAGTGGAAGCAGCGCTTTGTACTGTGCAGAAGGCTGGGGCTTGGCAGGGCCAGGCAGGACATCCAGGTCCGGTCTCTTATTGACAGACGTAGAAACCAAGGCTCAAGGAGCTTAACTGTGCTGGTCAAAGCCGCACAGTTTCCCACACTCACGTCACCGTGCCACCTGCCTCACAGTTAGCCTTTGGCTTTATGTACCTATTATCATCTGGAAGCATTCCAGGGCCTTGATTACATTTCTGCAAGCACAAAGAATCCCCGTGTTCACTGTACTAGTTCAGGGTTCAGCAAACCTGTCGCCTTTGTTTAAAGCTTCGAGAGTGTGGAACATCCCGCTGGGAACCTACGATGTTCCCATGGACTTCTAAACTGCCCCGACTTTCGGCCCACTAACTCCCAAACGCAAAATCTCTCTCTCTCTCCAGTTATACTTAGAGACCCAAATACGTTATTCCAAAGATGTATTGTACTTCACCCTTATAAGATCCTGTCACTTGCTCTCATTACAGAAAACAGATTTCCAATGAGACCCTTTCCATCCCCCTTCTCTCTCCCTAACTAGGTATAGATCAAAGAATCATAAATCAGGATTGAAAGGTCCTCCAAGGCAATTCAGTCCAACCGCCTCTCTGAGGCTAGAAGCACGAATTCCAGCCCCGGCCAAGCAGCTGTCAGTTAATCCTTGTGGTCACGGGAGCCCTGCATCGTTCTCAAACAGCACTGTTTCAGAATTTCTCCTGACGCTGAATTTACCTCTGCCTTCCTGCGACTTCCTCTGACTAGTGGCATCTCTCATGATGCCCCGTTTCCCGAGACTATGAAAGACCGCCTCCACAATATTTTGTGACAAGAGCTAAAAAGTGAAGGAAACTGCTTCTGTCGACAGTCAAATATGTGTCAATACAGGGACAGGCAAAAGTAGGTTCACAGTTGTTCACATGGAAAATAATAAATAACAACACAAGAATAAACTCGTTTCGTGTACTCACAGCTGTAAACCTATGTTTGCCCACCCCTGTATATTTAAGGCGTGTGTCTGTTCACTCATCATATGAAAAGCGCTGACTAGACTTTCACCACGTTTGGAAAGTGCGTGTGGATTGATCTGTTTGAAATGCAGGCTGTGTGCTGCCCTGCATTTCAGGTGCTTACACGTGTTTACACGTGTGTAAACATGGCGCAGCCACGATTACAGCGCCTCCGACAGGACGTCGGCCGTATCTCAGGGCCAATACACTCGGGGATGAGAGGCCTGTGTTGCTGCTGATCGAGAACAACAGTCCTTATGTATTAAGATGTGTAAGAAAAGCAAGGAGGAGATTTCAAATATGAACACAGGTTAAAAATCACAAGGGTAAACGTTCCAAATTGTAGACTCGGACTTGTAATTGAGTTCTTTTGAAATTGCTTTGGATGCGGACAGCTTTTGTAGCATAATTCAGGGCCAGTGGCAACCAGGATTCAGTTTTAAGGATGTTTAATGATTTCCCTAGGGGTCAGCTAGTACGATAATATATGTGGAGATGCTCCATAAATTCTGGGACACTATAAAATCGGAGGCTGCCTCATCACGGTATTTCGGAGTCTGAGTGCTCGCCGTGAATCTCCATTCGCAGCTGCTGAATGTACCGGGCATTTTTAATGCCTCATATAAGTGAGTGAAAAAAAAAAATCCTGACACCCAAAGCTCAGTCTTGTAAAAGATTTCTTGACCTCGCTCAATGTCTATGAAAAATGATACTATCGCAAAATTGCATGAATGTATAATTCACATATAAAGTGGGGAAAAAATCATAAGACAGAAAACTGTCCAAAGAGAACACAGGCATACACAGCAGCACAAGGATTTCCACCACGACTGCAGAGAGGCCAGGCCGCCTGCGGGCTGACGAGAGACGTGGGTACGGAGCTCGGGCAGTGAGGGGGCATTTGGACACAGCTATCGTACGCGTCTGGGACGTTGGACTGGATTCCACTGAGAAACGGGAAAGAGCTGGATGCCTTTGAAGGCACTGCCTCTCCCAGATTATTAGCTGATTTTGAACCCGTGACAGTGGGGAAATTGATAAGGAAGAAAATACAAATGAGTGTTCCAAGAAACTAGACAAGCCGCTTTCTCCTGAAGCTCGACAAAATCAAATGCAAATTAATACGACGTTGTTCTGTGCCTATAAAATAAAAGCGCATTCATCTCACTAGCTTCCATATGCTCCTTGGGCTCCGTCCACACGATGTGACCTAGCGGTTACAGGCTAGGGCTGTGAAATCCAACCTCCCTGGTTCAAATCCTGACTCTGTCACTTCCTAACTGAGCGACCTGAGGTAATTTACTTACTTAATTGGAACCTCTATTCCCTTATCCCCTGATGGGGCCATTATGAGGAAAAAGTGAATGAGTAAGTGTCAGGCCCCTAGAACAGCGTGTGGCAAACGTGAGAACTATACAGCACGTCTGCTGCCCTTCTCCTGTTCTTGGGCCTCACGAGGCCGTGTCTGGAGAGAAACGTCTGTGAGAAGGGATAAATTACAACTGCCTATCACAGTCCTCTTGGGTTTCAAAGTTTTATGTTTATATTTTGTTTTACTTTATTTCTTTATTTTTTTAAAAGAAAGCAAGTTCTACTTTCCTCTGCCAAGGAACAGTGAATCTGTCCACTCAATGATTGCGGTTTCCATGAGAAAGTAAGTGGAAACAGATGTTTCTGAGAAATAAAAACCACACTATATACCTTTGGTGTCACTCACGTAGCACTTCCCACCAGCCATCCCCAGAGCCAACTGCCAGCCCCCCACAGCTGTGACCTGCCCGGGGGACTGGACCCCGATGCCTTCTCTTCTACTTCCTAGCCCAATCCACCAACTTGCCAACCTTCTATGAAATCCGAGGCCGTGTAAGCGTGCTGATTCAGGCTGCTCTCCGCAGGGCTGTTCAGGGTCTCCAAGGCTGACTCAATAGCTTCTACCAACTCATCCCGCTTGTCTTTCCTCACGGGTTTCTCCTCGGGGTGGCGGGTCAGGCCAGTCTCCAACTGGTACACTTTCTGCAGCGTGAAACTATCGAAAGGCACTGCGGCGTACTCGGTGGCCAGCTTGACGCCGGCGTGCACCTCCGCCTTGTCCACCTGCGAGTGCAGGAAGGCCAGCAGGTCAGCCTGGGTTTTCTCAGGGGCGCCCTGCTCGGGGCCCAGGCCCGCGGCATCGCTGGCGTGGTACTGCACATTCTTGAGCTGCTCACTCCTCTCCTGCAGCTCCTCCTTGAGCTGTGTGATCTGCCTCTTGAGGCTGCTGATGTAGTTGCGGTGCTGCTCCTCCCACTCCTGCAGGACAGCCTGGTACCCTTCCTTCCCCGTGGGGCTGTTGGCCCGGGGCAGTCCCAGCTGCTCCTCGTTGCCTTTGGGAGTGCAGGCCAACATGTAGAGGACGGAGATGGCACAGCAGAGAAGCACCAGCAGAACCGCCACCCGAGAGATCCACGCAAGCAGCCCCCGGCGCACCATCGTCATTCAGGAATCAGCCATGCGTCCAGCACCGGTGACATCCCAGAACGTCGGGGCCCCGCAGAAGGGCTTCCCCGGACTAGACCGCAGGGAGCACGCGTTTGGGGGCCCCTGAGCTGCCTTCATCCATTTCCTTCTAAAATGCTTCTCGTCTCTTGGAGTCAACTGGCACGAGGAGCCCTTTTCCTACTTCTAAAGGATGATCTTCCAGGCAGAAGCAACAAGCAAGCTGAAACCTCCAAATTCTCACATTCATGTCCATCATATCCTTCCAAATCTGCAGCACAGGAGAGTAGGGGACCTGGGAAGAGACCAAATGACAGCAACACTTAATCAAGATAACAACACCTTTATGTTCACAATGGTCATCAATACTCAACAGGCCGCCCTTGAGGTTCATGGAAAGTGCTATGACAGGTGGTTAAACACTGCTAAGTGTCTGTAAATCAGGATGCACACATGCACGTGCAGAGCCAGGTACACAGAACACAAAGGATATGGAACAAGATCAGAAGAACACACGGACGGCAAAATGTGAATTCTCTCTGGGTGGAAGGGTTAACCATAATTTTTCTGTATCTCTACACTTCAGTGTATCTTGTAAATTTTCCACAATGACACACACTATTTTGATGCTTAAAAGGGGAAAAGCAAGGCTTGAATTACACTGAAAATTGCAGGCAGGGGCTTCTCTGACCAGGGTTTGCCCAGCAAGCATGGCTGCAAAAGGTGAGGCCTGCATGGGCTCGCCTGTGGGCACCCACTCAGGGCAGGCCTCAAGCTCAAAATGGTCTTCGAGCTACATGGTGAGGAGGTGGGGAAGGCCCTGGAGGTTCAAACATGCAAACTACTGTTTGCATGGCTGTGGCTGATAGCATTCAGAAGGGGACAGGGGACAGTTGTTGCAGCTGCCTCTCCAATCCCGCTTGTGGACAGGGGACGATGGTTTCACCATAGAAAGGGATGAAGTTGGGAGAAGAGCAGGGACCCCATACGCTGTCCTGTCAGGACTCAAACCCCAGGCTTGTCTCTGCTCCAGCCTCTAGGAGGAATTCTGTGTCCTGACCACTCATCAGAAACACCTGGACGGATCCCCAGGCCTTTCCTCTGACTACGTGCTCTGCCCCCTCAACTCCAAACCCCCGTAACACGCGAGTCAACCCAACTCGCCATTTCCCCGGGCGTCCCTCCTCCGTCCCCTACCCATCATGCACATGGCACAACACGCCACGCCTTCTGTGCTCTCCCTTCCTGAACACCGGCCTGAGCCAGAAAAAATAGAGAATCATTAAGTGGAAAACAGATCATGTAACATTTCTTGTGTAGAGAAGTTTTTTAAAAATCTTCCCAAATGCATCTTTTTCTATCACTTCTCTTTTTTTTAAAAAAAAAGCTCTCTGAGAGTACCATGTGCTGGCCTTTTTATAAAATTTGATATTTTCAATAGGCCACATAATAACTAAGTTATTACTTTGTCTTCACCCAACCAGAATCTGGGCCAAAAATCATCTCTTTTACTGGCAGTCTGACCCATTTACTGCAGTGAATTAAGAACTTCAGGACCCCTGGGAGAAGACAGAGATGTTCCTTCTGGCATTCTGTCTATGCTGGCAATGTCACAAACAATAAGGGCTCATTGACCACCTAAGTCTTCACCTGCCATACACCACAGTCACACATGAGAGTCCCCCTTCGACTCCCCTGGTGATGTGACTCTTACAGATATCATTATGTCATCAAAGTAGTTTATTTCTTAATTGTCCTTAAACATTGAACACATAACATTCTTTCCAGCACTTCCCTTGGCCCGAGGATTCTCTTTCCTATAATTGAGAACAATACACAGTTATTAGTGCTAAGTTTAATGTGCGTGTTCAGCCCTGGGAGCCTTTGCTGTCTGATGAAAATCTTGGGATTTGTATAATTACTATAATTCTGTGATTAAAAACATCTCGGCTTTGGTATGCAGGCACCTTGCTGTTTTTAATGAAATCTCGCAGATAAACTCATTATATCCAAGTATTAAATTACTAGTGAAGACATATTATCACATTATTCTGCCACTTTAAAGACTTTTACTTTAAATGAGTTGTCATTAAAAACAAAATAAGCAAATCAAAAAGCAAAAATGAAATTCTCAACACAATTTATTGTGCTACAGGAACAGAGTACGCCATCCTTCTAACAGATTTTTAATGGAATAATTGTCACATTTGCATAATAAATTGAAACCATGTTGGTGAACTGAAGCAATGTACTGAAGCTAAGGAAACTTAACACTGCACGATAATCACTTTGTTCTGTTCCATAAGTCTCTGTAAAGTCTAATTCAGCTTCTGGAATTCACTAGTATAAATTTCAAAGTCCTTTAATATTCCATTCTTCCAGATGCAAAAGGAGAAATAAACAGATTTTAGAAATACGTGACTTATTAAAAGGAATAATAAAGAGCCATAAAAATTACTACCAAAGAAGCAGTAGTGAATTTCTCCTTTTAAATGTCAGAGGCAGAAACTGTATGGCAGAGACGAAATTCTGCGTCCTTTCACAGGCACGCATTGCCCAACGATTCTAGCAATCTCATGCGTAATCAAAACAGCAACAACTGGCCAGACCACAGAGGCTGGGAGTACCTGCCCGATGAAGTCGGAAGGAAGCC
This sequence comes from Carollia perspicillata, assembly GCA_004027735.1. Classification (NCBI taxonomy): domain Eukaryota; kingdom Metazoa; phylum Chordata; class Mammalia; order Chiroptera; family Phyllostomidae; genus Carollia; species Carollia perspicillata. Next base: position 3,463 of record PVKM010025625.1, on the reverse strand, counting down.
TTATCCTTCAGATCCTTGCTTCTACGGGAAGCTCAAGTTTTTCACTTGGCAGCACAGAACGTCGTTCTTAAGAGCAGAGGGCACTTTATCAGCTCTGCCACAGCTCGGAAAGAACACCTCGATGAGGCGCAGCCAGGCCAAACGAACACCTGAGCCACAAAGGCCCTGTGCAATCTCTCCCTGTCTCTGCAGAGGTGTTGCGGGGATTACAGAGTTAACGTTTATAATGTGTTTACAGACTTGCAGATGGAAAGCACCGTGTAATTACCAAGCACTATTACAAGTCAGAGATGACAGTGAAAATATAGCTTTAGGGGACCACAGCAGCATCTGCTACTATTTCTGAAACTTAGAAAAGGCACCCAGGTTTCAGACTAGCTGGGTCTTTGGGGGTGGCTGGGGACAGGGGAGGAGTGACGAGCAAGAATAATCCCCTGACAGTCGCCAATTTTAGGACATTGGGAGAAGAGAAATGCATATTCCTTTTTTTTTTTTAATTAGAGAAAATCCTTGTTACCGATCTGGTTCCTTGCCACTTGCATTTTTAAATGTCCATCCGTACTAATTGCTTTTGCCGTTTTTTGTCCCTGGCCAAATCCCTAAGGGTGGTTCTTGTCCAAAACAATGGCTTCATTGATTAGGCTGAAAGGAACATCCAATCACAGCAGTATTGCTGCCAATCTTACAATCTAGGCAAGGGGCTGCTTAAGGGAGTTTCGGCACTTTGTGCGCACTTACGGCAGACAGCCTGAAAGACAAGGGGCACGTGCCAAGGGGCCCAGCCCTGGAACGGGCTCCTCAGACTCCAGGTGCCTGACACCCCTGACACCTTGCCCAGCTCAGGGAGCATCCCAGACACTGCCCCCCCGAACCCCAATCTCCAAATACCATGGCAATGGCACCACGATGGGTCCAAGTCACAGTCTAGTCCACCTAGGACACTGTTGCTATCCATCCTTGTAACGAATGTTTATGAAACACCTACTGTGTTCTATATACGGTGTAAGAAGGTACAACAGACAAAAAGATGAGTCAAGCACAAGTTCCAACAGCAGCAAGTTTATAAGCTTATTGAGGAATTAATTAAGGCCTTCTCCAAAAACTATAACCTGAGCCCAAAGAGGCAAATGCCATTCAAATAGGTACAAACTGCTAATGCCATGCTCCTACCTACTAAATATATGTGTATTAAAGGAAGCAGGGGGTTGAGAAGTATAAACAAATAAACTTTTCATAATTTTTAATTACTGATTTGAGAAGGAGAGAGAGAAACACCAATTTGCTGTCCCACTTATTTATGCATTCATTGGCTGATTTTTTCATGTGCCCTGACCGGGGATCAAACCCTCAACCTTGCATATCAAGATGATGCTCTGACCAACAGAGATACCCAGACAGGGTAAAATAAATAAATTTTACAGTGACGAAAGCTTAAAATAGATGATAGGCATCAACAACACTTGTTGAAATAAAAGAAGCAAGTGGCTATAGATAAAGTTTATCATTTCATCTTAGAGTGGAAGCTCCCAGCAGTGAAACTAAGACAGAGCTAAGTGTGGTCCAGAGTCTAACACTTCCCCAAAACAGGGACAGTGGAAATCAGAATTTCTATGGCCAGGACAGAAGTAGCTATTAGGAGGAGTATGTGCATTTTACTCTATAGGTCCTGGTGAACATTTAGATCACAAGAACTGCATATGATGACAGAGAGCTGCTAAGACGCGCTTACTAATGTCCACAAGACGCTCCAAGACCCAAAGGACACCGGACAAGCACCACTGGTGAAATACTGCCACGTCAGCAGCAGGCAGAGCGAATGGTGGCTTCACGGTGAGGCTGGGCCAGGCAGCACTGCACACTGCCATGACTGGTCTTGTGAGTGATGAAGAGAACTATTCAAGGAGTGGCAATAAAATCTACAAGACACCTCCACCTGGTGTTCTGGCACAGCCAAAAAAGGCTGATGGGGAAGAAAACAAGCAGTGTCTACCGGGCCAGGAAGGGGCAGACCAAAGCCCGCGCCGCCGCGGGAGTCTGTCCCACTCAGGCACACACAATGGGCTCTTTGATGGCAAGGGCATGAGCTAGCCTTTCGTCAAGGGTAAGCTGTACTCACAGAACATAAATCGAGGTCATATCTCCTGAGTACACACCCCATCCTAAGTGTGTGTGGAAAAGGCATTGGGCAAGGATTCTTACTCGGAGTTTTTCAATGCTCTCAAAAATGCACATAAAGGGAACACTGCAAACTTAACTCCAATACTTGGCTCCATTTAGAATTCCCTGCACCACAGTTCAGCCCCCCTGTGCAGGGTGGGAGCCAGCTTCCAGGATGGCCCACGGGACTCCTGCCTCCTCGTTTCCACACGGTGGGGTGTTTCTCTCCCACCCACGCAGTCCCAGGGACCGACCTGAGCAGCAGAGGGGAAGAAAGTGCGGCGAAATGTAACAGAAGACGATAAAAAGCCACTGCATGAGCGGAAAGATCCTGAACTTCTCAGCCCGATTCCCAGTATACATTACATTTACAGAGTTTCCTGCCCCATTTTTCCTCCATGTGCTTTCACTTAAAGGAAATGAGTATACACAATCAGCTCCTAAAACTGCTCTGTGGAGTCCACAGTACTCTGCCTCTTGTACTCACTCAAGCAGTTGTTGAGGGCTGAGTACTGGCAAAGAAATTAAAATAGCCTGAAAATAGCATGAGAAGAACCCACCATCTCCCTAAGCCACGTCCACCCGGACTCTTTAGAGCAGGGGTTCTCAAATGTTGCAGATCTTTCTAGAACCCAGTTTCTCTCTTTTTATTATCCCTTTACTAAATTGGTCACGGTAACTCTGGTTAATAACGTTATGTAAATTTCGGGTCTACATACAAATAGAAATATCGGTGTACTCTAGGTCAGGTTTCTTTCTTCCACTGCGTCTTCAGTCAGCATGCACTCATGTGCCAAGTGCCTTTGCCTCGAGTGTGTTGCTGGGAGCAACTGAAAAGCTGAAGCGAGGAGGTTAGCAGATCAGGGTCGGTCTACACACGAAGAGGCGCTAAAGCCGCATCCCAGAGCGGGGACAGGGCTGCCATGCAAAGTCAGCGACCAAACATCCAGAGTGTGGCACTGGCTGGGAGGAGTCCGAAGCGCTCGTCCCGGGCCTCCTCCAGCGTGGACGCCAGGCCACTCGGCCTGGACTGGAAGCTCTGCCCTCACACAGGAAGGATCCATGCGACCGGGGCAGCCCAGGTCAGCCCCAGAAGTTCTGCTGACTCTGGCACTCAGCATCAGCTGTCTTCAAATGCAGTAGACACAAATAGCACATTCCAGGCAGCAAATAGCTTTGAGCAAGTACATACATGGAATTTATTCATTTGTAAGTTACATACAGTGTTATAGTGTTGTTATATTGTGTATTCACAAAACGATACCCCTATAATAAGAAAGTGTAAATGTTGTGAATGTTTTCTCAC
>PVKM010025624.1:0-19961 GCA_004027735.1 Carollia perspicillata | reverse complement strand
ACATTTGTGTGCCGATAAACTGGGAGGAATAGCTGGGGAGTGAGACAACCCAGGGTTCCAGCACTGAAAAAGAAAGCCTCAAAACCTCTGGCTGTAAAAGTGTGTGGGGATTGTGGTGAAGGGAGAAACTCCCAGTATCACAAGAGAGTTCGTTGGGGAGATGCATGGGGTCCTAGAACCTACACAAAACCTCCCACTCAGAACCAATACCAGAAGGGCCCAATTTGCTTGTAGGTAGTGGGTAAGTGACTGAAAACTGGCCAAGAGCCGAGCAAACGCATTGTTCTCTCTCCGACCCCTCCCCTACACACAGAACTACAACACAGCCACAAGGTAGCCCCACCCTGGCGAATACCTAAAGCTCTGCACTTTACTAGGTAAAAGGCGTGCTGAGACAAAAAAAATGTGGCCTAAATGAAAGAACAGATCAAAGCTCCAAAAATACAACTAAGTGATGAAGAGATAGCCAACCTATCAGATGCACAGCTGAAAGCACTGGTAATCAGGATGCTCACAGAAATGGTTGAATATGGTCACAAAATAGAGGAAAAAGTGAAGGCTATGAAAAGTGAAATAAAACAAAATATACAGGGAACCAACCACGAAGGGAAGGAAACTGGGACTCAAATCAATGATTTGGACTAGGAAGAAGAAATAAACAATCAACCAGAACAGAATGAAGAAACAAGAATTCAGAAAAAAATGAAGACAGGCTTAAGAACCTCCGGGACAACTTTAAATGTTCCAACATCTGAATCATAGAGGTGCCAGAAGGAGAAGAGGAAGAACAAGAAATTGAAAACTTATTTGAACAAATAATGAAGGAGAACTTTCTCAGTCTGGTAAAGGAAATAGACTTCCAGGAAGTTCATAGAGTCCCAAAGAAATGGGACCCAAGGGAGCACACACCAAGACACATCATAATTACCTCACTCTAGATCAAAGATAAGGAGAGAATCTTAAAAGCAGCAAGAGGAAAGGAGACAGTTATCTACAAAGGAGTTTCCATAAGACTGTCAGCTGATTTCTCAAAAGAAACTTTGCAGGTAACAAGGGTTGGAAAGAAGTATTACAAGTCATGAAAGGCAAGGACCTACATCCAAGATTGCTCTATCCAGCAAAGCTATCGTTTACAATGGAAGGGCAGATAAAGTGTTTCCCAGATAAGGTCAAGTTAAAGGAGTTCATCATCACTAAGCCCTTATTATATGAAATGTTGAAGGGACTTAGCTAAGAAACAGAAGGTAAAAATATGAACAGTAAAATGACAACAAACTCACAGCTATCAACAACTGAACCTTAAACAAACAAACAAACAAAAAGAAACTAAGCAAACAACTAGAACAGGAACAGAATCACAGAAATGGAAATCACATGGAGGGTTATCGGGGGCGGGGAGGGAGAGAATGGGTGATAAGGGACATGGAATAAGAAGCATAAATGGCAGGTACAAAATAGACGGGAGTGCGGTTAAGAAACATATGGGAAATGTAGAAGGCAAAGAACTTATATGTACGACCCATGGACATGAACTAAGGGGGGAATGGTGGTGGGAGGGGTGGTGCAGGGTGGAGAGGGACAATGGGGAGAAAAAATGGGACAACTGTAATAGCATAACCAATAAAGTATACTTAAAAAAAGAAAAAACATTAAGAGACCTTATTAAAAAAGAATGCAAAGATGCATAAGATGTGTTATATCTGGGTATAGGAATGGCTTCTGTAGTTCTATTTACACAAATACTTCATGTCCCATAGACTCAGGCTGAAGTTGGGCCTTGTCACTACCTCATGCTGGGGCCTGGAAACAGCACTTGAGAGAGAACAGCCGTGAGCCTCGGTTCCTCATAGCCCTAATTGCAGGGTCACTGGCGTTCCAAATGACACGTTTTAGACATGTAGGTTCAACTACCTGTCTGAAAGCCCAAGGCCAGGGTCACGGTGCAAAGTAAATCCCCCATGAAAGTGAGGTTCCTTCTCTAAAGAAGGAAGAAAGGGAGGATCTAAGGAGAGAGGGCAAATTTGATCCCTTGATGTGATGATTCACATTTAAGAAAGTGGCTATTTTTTTAAACTTTAAATAATTCGTTATTAGTAGCTACTTCTTAAAGTCATGTTTAAGGACAAACGAATATTTTTCTTTTGAAAGAATACTCATATTCTCCGAATGGTGCTGATAACCAGAGAATGTATTGCAATGTGAACTTTCCAGAAATAGTTTGACTGAGGCTTCGCTCTCCAGTTCTGAGGTGGGCTCTTGGGTGGAAGCTCAGTGCTCAGGGCCTGACTGTCCTCAGCCCCCTCTAGGCAACCTGTCTGGTTAATGCAACTGCAGGAACCTTTCAGAGAAGGTGTGATTTTTCCCTCTGTGCCATTGGGGATGAGGAGAACAGAACAATAAATCCTCTCCCATTACTACTAACAAGATTTGCTGATCACCTGTTATAAATAAATCCTGCAGAATGTGTCACACTTGGCAAAAGAAGTGTGCAAGCCATTAAGTGAGTTATGATGTCAAAGGCCATTGTGCATTATTTTTTCTGAAGAGCCTCCCAGAGGGGCTGGGTCTTTTTCTCCCTCCCTGATTTCACTTGCATGTCCACTTATGTGTCTCTCCTGAGCTGCAAACAACTGTGACCACATGGTCTTACTATGGAATTGAAACATTGCCAATGAAGTTGCAGCCACCTCTCTGAGTTTCTCCCACCTCCAACTCCTGTCACCCAGCGTTTCCAAACTAGATTTTGTATTTCTTATTCCTTGGCCTTTAATTTCAATTCCCAGTATGTCGTTGCTTGCATGTAAAAGACTATTGACTTTTGTATTTTGAACTTGTGTGGCTTTTCTTTGGATTCTTTGGAGGGTTTTACTTAAATAATATGTCATCTGTGAATGGACAGTTTTATTTCTTCCATTCCAATCTGTATGCCTTCTATTTATTGTCCCTGCTTTATTGCACTGGCTAGATCCCCAGGATTGTGTTGAATAGGAGAGGTGAGAGTGGACCGCTCACCTTATTCTTGATCTTGGGGGAAATGTTCACTCTTTCACTATTGTGATGTTAGCTGTAGGTTTTGTAGATGCCCTTTATCAGGTTGAGGTTGTTTCCTTCTGTTCCTGGTTGGCATAGAGTTTTAGATTTCAAATGTGATCATATACTTTTTCTTCTTTAGGTTGTCAACGTGGTGAAGTACACTGATTAGTTTTCAAATGTTGAACCAACCTTATTGTTGACTTTTATTCACTAGTATTTCATTGAGGATTTTAGTGTCAATGTTCATGAGGAATACTGGTCAGTAGTTTCCTTTCTTGTAATATCTTTGTCTAGTTTGGGCATCAGGGTAAATGTTAGCCTCATAAAATGAGTTGGGAAGTGATTCTTCTCTTTATTCCAGAAGAGATTGTGTAGAATTGGTATTATTTTGTCCATACATGTTTGATAAAAATTCAGTAGGATTAAGATATTGGACTATTCATGATGTCTGTTTCCTTTCGAGTAAGCTTGGACAGTTTGTGTCTCCTAAGAAATTAGCCCATATTGTCTAAGTAGTCACATTTGTAGGTGTAGAGTTGTTCCTAGTATTTCTTTGTTTGTAAGTAATGTTGTTTCTCTTTTTTTTTAATTGATCTGTCTGTCTAGAGCAGGGGTCAGCAAGCTATAGCTTGAAGGCCAAACCCAGCCCATAGCCATTTTAAAGATTTGAAGTAGTAGAAGAAAACACAATGAGGAATATGTGACAGGGATTACATGTAGTAGCAGCAAAGTCTAAAACATTTTCTATCCAGCACTTTACAGGAAAAGTTTTCTGACCTCTGGCCTGTATACAGGTTTATTATTATTTTTTTCAATTTAGCTTCACTTAGTTTCTCTATTGATTTTCCATTCTTGATTCCATTCATTTCTGTTCCTATCTTTGTTATTTACTTCCTCCTGCTTGCTTTGGGTTTAATTTGCTTTTATTTTTCTAATTTCTTAGGATGGAAGCTTGATTAGAGACTTTTCCTTAATTTTATGATTGAACATTTACAGAAGGAAACCTTCGAGGCTCCTTCCCACCAGCGCAGGCAGCCCGCTGGTTGTGTAATCTGGATGCTGGCCCCAGTGCTGGCCGTCTCCGTGGTGGGGACAGCCTGGTTGTGTGAGATACAAGGTCCTTCCCTCCACTGCTGTCCTGATGCAGCATGCTCAGGATGCCCCTCTCCTGTCCTTGGGGAGTGGGAGCTCTCTGGAGAACATTTTTAACAAGGGCAGTAGACACCATCTGGACTCATTAAGCTTGAGCCTCATAACATGATGCGAAAGAAGGCAAAGGCTGGCTATTCACACTCGTTCATCTACTTCTTCATTCAAAACATTGATTTTACCACTGAATTGGTATCCAACCCAGAAATGGAGACTTGATTATTTTTCATTTATTCCTGTCTTATTCCGGAGCCCTTTTAAAATTCTTTCTCTTGTTTTTAATATCCCTGTTTTACAGACAGGGCACTACAGTGGGTAGGGTTTGTCAAAGTGAGACAACAGGGAGGGATAGTGGGTTCTAGCACTCCTGGCATCCTGTCAGGTTGCATGCCCTCGCCCAGCACTGACACTGCCTTCAGAGTCCATGGGTGGGGGATTCCCCTGTAGACACAGGGACAGGACGTGAGAATCGACCCTGCCCCTGGTGCCCAACAGATGCACAATGACAGGTATTATTACCTCAGGCTTTCCCCAGCATCCGTGGACTCTGGGTGGCAGAAAGCAACATCTTCCACAGAGGTGTTTGGTCCTGCTTTTGTTTTGCTGTGTCTGCTGTGGTTTGGAATTTCAAGGTCTGGCTCTGACCTCAGGCAACAAACACTCGTCATCCTTCCTGGCTCCCTGTTACCTTCTGTGGGTATTCATCCTGATGAGCCCTGCCTCCTGTCCTGCCATGCTCCCCACCCCTTTGGTCCAGGCCTGTTGAGTCTCTCACCCTCCCCCGGCACACATGCCAGTTCCTTAGCTTGGCACAGACTTCTTACCTCCATTCCCCGAACATATTTATCCCGCATCTGCTGTGCACAGATGCCTGGCTGGGCTTCAGAAATACAGTGATGAGCACTGAAGTTTACCCAGAGGCTCCAGGGCCTCATCACTGACTAAGCAGGGAGTTTCAGGAGGAGCAGGCATCATCTGGCCAAGTGAGGGGCAAGTGTTGGGGAGGATCCATGTGGGCAAAGGCCCTAAGGTGGCTGGTTTGAGGAACAGTAAGAATTCCATGAAAGTTCAAAAAGGAGACAGTGGCCACCTTGCCCATCGATTCAGGACCAAATCCTGTCGTTTGCCATCCAGCTTCCTTCCTGGGCTGACTTTGTAGTCAGCTTAACTCTGAATCCCGGTTCTGTCGCTGCTTATAGTTCTGCACCTGGGCCAATGGCTTCCCTTCATGAAGCCTCAGTTCTCTCATCTGTGAAATGGGAGGGAGGCTGTGCAAATAATAAGACCAGCTCTCAAAGCTTTGGGGAAATCTAGATGATTATGTATAACATACCTGAAATGCTACCATAATCAATATTTAATTAATGTGCACTGCTGTTGTCTCTTGTTATGGTTATTATTATTCCTTCTGTTCAAAGCTGACATGACTTACAGGGGCAGTGTAGGCTAGTGGGTAAGGTCACAGGCTTTGCCATTAAACTTGGAGGTTAAATAAGTGCCAGCTCCCTGAGTCGCCTGCTGTGTATCCTGGGCAAGTCACTCAACCTCTGCGAGCTGCAGGTTCTTTATCCACAGAATTGACAGAATTCTAAGAGGGTCTTCTGATATATTTTTGCATGTGTTGGCATAAAGGAAAGACTCTGTACACGAGACTGCATGCATCAGTGGCACCAGGAGAGTGGAAATGAGCAGCGATGGACAGGAAGAGAGCAGGAGACTGTGAACTTGCTCTTTATGCACCTCTGCACTTGTTGAGTTGCCCCAGTAAGCATACATTCCTCTTGCAATTAAAACAAGAAACTCCAGAAAATGTGAAAGTTAAATGAGATAAAGTGAGGCTTAAATGAGTTAATACATGTAAAGTGATTAGCACAGAGCCTGCTATGTGGTGAGTACTGAGTAAATGTTAGTTGTTGTAATAATGAATATAATTATTATATTAGGATTACTGTTCTAGGTGAGGAACAAACTTTCTTTTTTTCTTTTCTTTTTTTTTACTTTTAAAAATATATTTTATTGATTATCCTATTACAATTGTCCCCTTTTCCCCGCTTCATTCCTCTCCACCCTACATACTCCCTCCTACTCATATTCCCTGCCCCATCTTACTTCATGTCCATGGGTCATACATGTAAGTTCTTTGGCTTCTACATTTCCCATACAATTCTTAACCTCCCTCTGTCTGTTTTCTACCTACCATTTATGCTACTTATTCCCTGTACCTTTTTCCCCATTCCTGCCTCCCCTTCCCTGCTGATAACCACCACGTGATCTCCATTTCTGTGATTCTGTTGTGAGGAACAAATTTCCCTCTCTCCTCAAGGTTCTTCCAGCTGGTCTAATGATCAGGTAGATATGAGACAGATTAACAAGAGAAAATAAGCAAATTTAACTGTACATGGGAGAAGTAGAGACCCCATATGCAGGAGTGGTTCAGAGACAGAAAGGAAACATGGGTGTATAAGACATCCTGAGCTAGGGATAAAATAATGCACCTTGGGGGCTTCAAAGGGTCGTTGTAGGGTGATAGTAGATGCATAGTAAACAGAAGTTTGTCCTGCCTTAAAATTAGTCAAAAGAGGTTATGTAACAGGGTGCAGCCAGTGTGGGGCAGCAAGGGGACCACATGGGGATTTGTAATGGGGTCCAGAACTCAGCATGTCCAGGAAATATTAGAAAAATGTATATATATATGATGTCCTCACCCTCACAAGTCTGAGCTGGGGGATGGGACACATGGAGCCAGGGCCATTGAGAGCTGTTTTGCATAGCAACAGCTTTGCGGCTGACCTCTGGCCTGGTCATTTACATATCTATAGTCTTTAACTGATTTCATAGTTATGTTAAATAGCTGTGGTCAGGCTTTGAGCCAGGGAGATGGGAGTGACTTCTACCCAGGATGTAACTGGAAGGCAACTCCTTCTGGTTATAGCTCCTGCATGAGAGCTTGCAGGTGACTGGTTCCATACCGTGGGACCATGCCTGCCTGGACTTACTATGGCAGCCCAGTAAAGCTGAACAAATACAGGAATGCTGGCAGGTGTAACTGATTGTGGGAGGAATTGGAAATGGGGCTGCAGAGGAAGATTGGTGCTGGGATTTAAACCCAGGCATGGCAGCCATGCCTGGTTCGGACCACGTGGCTTTGGGGTGCTCCCTTTTTGCCATGTGGCTTAGGAAGCAGGAGAGACTTTGCCTGGAAGAATAGGGGTGAAAGGATTCTTGCTGGTGGGCCATGCGAAGGTGCCACATGGTTTTGGATTAACTGGAAATCGTGGCAGCAACACAGCTGATGGTGCCAGAACTGAGGGTCTGTCTGAACCACGGACTTGTACTTCTTTTCCTGAGATACGGTACCCCAGACTGGGCAGAGGGGAGGAGGAAGGACTGTGAGTTTGTGGGTATTCTAAAGGACTTAAGTATTTATAATGAAGACATTGAGTCATTACTTTAAGTCTGTATAACTTCTGAAATAAATAATCCCTTTCCTTTTCACCAATGTCTGGCATTGAGAGACATCTTTCCCTGGTGGCGGGCAAGGCAAACCTAGTATGAGGCGAGGGGGACCCCCAGAGCAAAATGGTGAGTCCATTCAGTAACAGTATATCATTCACCACCACCCGCTCCAGGTCTGTTCTGTAACAGTTATTGCTGATAATCTGTTATGGGCAAGGCCACTAATTCCAGTTATTAAGGGTAGGGCAAAAGTTTCTCTTGAGCCCACTGCTAAAGTTGCCTTCAGCTCACAACAGTCTGCATATCACTGAGGCCCATCTTGGGGTGATTGTTTCTGACCCCTGACACTATCACCATTACTTTTCAAGCATCTCTGAAAAGTTATTAACATCTGTCAAGTAACTGCAAGAGAAACACTGGTTCCCGTTAGTACAGGGGGTATGGGAAATCTGGAGGCCCAGAGATGCTGAGAGTCACCTATTCCGAATAGGAAAGTGAGAGCCCATGGTGGTTCTGAGCAGGGCGCTAACCCCCTGGGCAACCCCAAGGCTCTTGTCTAGTGTTACCAGCTTTGGGAGCTCCTCTGTACTAGGGTGGGAAGTGCAGGTATGTCTCTTTAGTGTCGGGACTGGGGTGCTTTTGAAAGCCTGAGAAGGCCAGAGAGGTAGGGAGGGAATGTCTGGCTGGAAACTGAGTCAGGGCCAAGGAATAGAACACGCATCTGTGACTTGCAGCTGTCATCCAACCTTGACAGATTAGAAAGGAGGGGACAGAAGTCCCTGAGGCCAGGAGATGAGAGCTATTCTTGTGGACCACGAGGTGGTATGCTGTAGGGCTTCTCCTGGTACTTCTCCCTTTCTATAGGCTGGGATCCCAAGCACCTCCTAGGAGAAGCAGGAGGATTTGGTTTTATTTTTAAGATGAAGCAGACCTTAAAGAAGCATGTAAGCATTTTGCAGAATGGATCTCTGTAGATGTCATTTGCATAACAAGTATCTAAATCATCAGAAATAGGGAAGAAACTGCAAATGAGGAGGAGCAGAGAGCCTCTGTAAGTGGAAGCCTTTGAGGACCTATTTCAAGTTGATGACAACACTGAAACTGGAAAATTCAGTATTCATGCTGCCTGTCACCAGCAGAACCAGTAAGTAGAGAGGAGGATTGAATCTTTATGGGTGCTTTCAGATTCCAGCAATCTGAGAAGGCAGTGGGTTATGTACCCTCAAAACTGTCTTAACATCTCATCACAAGCAAACCTTTTTATAAGGAGAAGGAAAGTGTAGGTAAGGCATTTGGAAAGAAGGTTAATCAGATAAGAGTCCTGGTGATTTTCCTGGTATTTATCTGCTGATCAACATCTCTTTATCTGTGTCAGGGATATTCACTCCCTGGAACATAATGGCTCAGATACCATCTCCATGCAGACCCCCTGGGACACAAAGGTTGAATTGCTTGTCAATCCCCTGGAGTCACTGTAAGGCATGTGTTCTGGTACCTGGAATAACAGCTTCCCACGTGCATTAATCACTTAACCCTATCAACTATAACTAAGACTAAAATCTTTAACACTTGAGTTCCCTTGACCTTGCATTTGGGGGGTCTGTTTTTTGAAAGGCCAGAGAGAAGAATGTGGGAAACAACCTTGGATGTGGTGTTGGGTGGCAACTAATCCACACCTTTTGGGGTGTAAAGCATAGAACTTGTATAGTTTTGGGAGGCACTTGTTAAAAAATCATTTCCCAAGGACATGTTTACTGATTTTTGAGAGACAGAGGTAAAGAGAGAGAGAAACATCAATGTGAGAGCAAAACATCAATTGGTTACCTCCAGTACACTCCCCAACTGGGGATCTAACCCGCAACTTAGGTATGTACTAAAAGATAAAAAATAACCAGAACTGCCAGAAAATCATACTGGATGGAAGTCTGACAACCAAGGAGTTAAAGAAGAAGCATTCATCCAGACTGGTAGGAGGGGTGGAGACATGCATCTGGGGTGGAGAGGATTCATGGCAAGGTGGTGACTGGAGGACGGGGCAAGATGGCGACTGGCAGAGCAGGTAGTCCCACATTTGCTTGCAGATGGACCAGGAGGAACAACTGGGGAGCAGGACAGACCGTGCAACCCAGGTTACAGTGCAGTGAAATAAAGCCTCAAAACCTCTGACTGAAAAAAATCTGTGGGGGTTGAGGCAGCAGGCGAAACTCTCAGCCTCTCAGGAGAGTTAGTTGGACAGACCCAAAGGGTCCTAGAACATATACAAACCCCCTCCCACCCCCGAGCAAATCAGCACCAGAAGGGCCCAGTGTGCTTGTGGGTAGCAGAGGAAGTGACTGAAAGCTGGCCAAGAGCTGAGCAAGTGGCATTGTTAGCTCTCAGATCCCTCCCCCACAGACAGTGCCACAACAGAGGAGAGGGTTGTCCTGCCCTGGCAAATACCTAAGGCTCCACCCCTTACTACATAACAGGCATGAAGAGACAAAAAATATGGCCCAAATGAAAGAGCAGATCAAGGATCCAGGAAAATACAACTAAGCGATGAAGAGATAGGCAGCCTATCAGATGCAGAGTTCAAAACACTGGTAATCATGATGCTCACAGAAATGGTTGAGTATGGTTGAAAAATAGAGGAAAAAGTGAAGGCTATGAAAAGTGAAATAAGGGAAAATGTACAGGGAACCAACAGTAAAGGGAAAGAAATCAGGACTCAAATCAACTGTTTGGACTAGAAGGAAGAAATAAACAGTCAACCAGGACAGAATGAAGAAACAAGAATTCAGTAAAAACAAGGAGAGGCTTAGGAACCTTCAAGACAACTTTAAACATTCCAACAACCAAATCATAGGGGTGCCAGAAGGAGAAAAGGAAGAACAAGAAAGCAAACACTTATTTTAACAAGGCATAAAGGAGAACTTCCATAATCTGGCAAAGGAAATAGACTTCCAGGAAGTCCAGGAAGCTCAAAAAAGAGAGTCCCCAAAAAGTTGCAGCCAAGGAAGTACACACTAAGGCACATCATAGTTACATTACCCAAGATGAAAGAGGAGAGAATCTTAAAAGCAGCAAGACAAAAGGAGACACTTACCTACAAAGGAGTTCCCTTAAGACTCTCAGCAGATTTCTCAAAAGAAACCTTATAGGCAAGAAAGGGCTGGAAAGAAGTATTCCAAGTCATGAAAGGCAAGGACCTACATCCAAGATGACTCTATCTAGCAAAGCTTTCATTTAGAATGGAAGGGCAGATAAAGTGCTTCCCAGATAAGGTCAAGTTAAAGGAGTTCATCACCAAGCCCTTCTTATATGAAATGTTGAAGGGACTTAGCTAAGAAAAAGAAGATCAAACCTATGAAGAGTAAAATGACAACAAACTCACAACTGAACCTTAAGAAAAAAAACAAACAAGAATAAACTAAGCAAACAACTAGAATAGGAACAGAATCACAGAATTTGAGATCACATGGAGGGTTATCAGTGGGAGGGGGAGGGGAGAGAATGGGGGAAAAGATATAGAGAATAAGAAGCATAAATAGTAGATACAAATTAGACAGGGGAGGTTAAGAATCGTATGGGAAATGGAGAAGCCAAAGAATTTATATGTATGACCCATGGACATGAACTAAAGTGGGGGAATACAGGTCGGGGCGGTTCAGGTTAGAGGGGAATAAAGGGGAAGAATAATGGGACAACTGTAATAGCATAATCAATTATATACACACACACACATATACATACACATACACATAACATACACATACACATACACATACACACACACACACCTGGGCTGGGTGGTGCTTTTGAAAAAGAAGAACCTATAACTATGTGTAGGGTCTAAGAAGGGCCTATACAAGTGAGGGGCCTGTGGTTTCAGCTTCCATAGCTTCCCAGGAAACGTACCTCTGGTATTGAGTCACATACAGGGTTTTAGCAGGAAAACCTTTTTTTTTTTTTAAATATTTTATTTATTTTTAGAGAGAGGGAAAGGGAAGGAGAAAGAGTGGGAGAGAAACAGCAATGTGTGGTTGCTTCTCATTTGTCCCCCACTGGGGACCTGGCCTGCAACCCTGGCATGTGCCCTGACTGGGAATCGAACCTGTGACCCTCTGCTTCACAGGCCCGCGCTCAATCTGCTGAGCTACACCAGCCAGGGCCAGGAAAACCTTTTTATCAGAGTGTCTGCTCTGCCCCACAAGCTGTGTGACCTTGACCTGGCCTTCTGCCTCCATGGATCCCAGGAGATGATGCATTTGAAGACCCTGTACACGTGTAAGAAAAGTACAATGAAAACACTGAAGATTTCCTCCTCAGAGAGAGATGAATGGCAGGAGGCCTGTTAAAGACTCCACATAGGCTAGTGCCATGTCGAAATGCTGTTCAAACTTAAATACCCATTAATCTATTTAATCACTGCCTAATGCATCTATTTTTATTCTTGCTTCAAAGCTAATTATGTTTCATACAAAGATGCCAAAAATGCAGCAAAACCTCCTCTCTTTTGGATGCAGGTCCCCTGCACCATGCTCTGCACTATTCTGGCCTGAAATGTATGCATCTACATGCATGTGTGTGCATGCACACTCTTGGGGTTCTCTCTCTGGAGTCTTCTTCCCTTTTAGTTTGTGCTGAGCCCACCAACATGCACAAGCACTAGTGCCCAGGCTAGTGCTTTGATTTGCTGGCTCTGTTCCTGGCTCTATTGGGCCCTACCCCCATCCAGATGCAATCAGCCTCAGGTCAGCGTTGGCCCAGGGGTGCAAAGAATGTCATCAGCAGTCACCTTAGCTTTGTTTTTCATGTTGGCCTCACTGTCAGTCAGTTTGCCGCAAGTGGTAGTCCTGGCAGCCCTCCAAAGGCGAGAGTTTCCCACTGACAATGTAATTGAGTAAAAGCTTATACTGCACAGCACATAATAGCCAATAGGTCGAGTGACAAGGGGTTGGGACAAGGGAAGTGACTATTCGGTAAGCCAGCAAGCCTAGAAGATGGAAGACTAGCGTCCTAAAGAACTATCTTTAGAAAGTACAGAATTCTGGCCTTTTTTATGTCATGGGAGGGGGGAAACAGGAGGGGTGTGAGGTCAGGAGGTGATTGATGACTGCTGACCTCGGGATGCCAGCAAATGTCCAAGGAAGACGATGGAAGTTCTTGCTTTCTGGCAGCAAACTCTGGTTGCTGTGGTCCTAATCATGATTTCCTATAAATATTTTGATAAACAATAATTAATATCGTACATACTTTTCTTATCTCTTTGGGGAGGTAGTTTTGAGCAGGAAGGTTGTTTCTGTGATTCCTAGGCTACAGGTTAGATTCCTTTGTTGACTATCCTGTCTACCTGCAGGACTAAGCAGGAGCTGCAAACCAACACGATATGGGAACTGGACAAGCTTGAACAAGATGGAGTCGGAAAGACTGGTTGTTTTATTCTGTTACAGCACTAGTTCTGTTGCAAATCTTGGTGTGGATTTGCTGGGCTTAGAACACATGTCCATCTTCAAACCTGTTACAGAAGCAAAGAGGATGAAATAAGTGGATTGGCCACGTCGAGGCTATGTGCTCACCCTTTGATTCTGGTATTATGGAGGGTTAACTCCCCTCCCTGCCCCCACCCTCAGCCCGCCCGTCCCAACCACATGGATTTGGAAAAGCTGGAGGGATCTTCAAAGGAGAAAGATACTGTTGGTATAAGATGAGGACATATTATAGAATGCAGGCAGGGAAAGTAACCACAGATGTTACAACCCCACCCAGGGCGTCAGGGGTTGCAGAGCCTGGAACTGAGAGCCAAATGGAGAGAGGGACCAAGAAGAGAGTATAAAGGAGTACAGGGTTTCCTGCTGGGGTGGCTGGCCTTGGGGGCTGGATTCTACACAGAGGCACAGGCGCCAGGGCTATGTCAGTATATGAGGGGGGACCCCCAGGAGTGGAATTATTTGTTAAATGTTGTATATTCTTACATGTTGGAACTTCAGTCACCTTCAAATTACTCTCCATTCGATGCAATACACCTATCGAGACCTTTTTCCACTGCTCAAAACAGTATTTGAACTTGTCGATTCTGATGCCTGTTAGTGCTTCTGCCGTTATTTGTTTCTCCTCTTCCACATCAGCAAAACATTTCCCTCTGAGGACATTTTTCATCCAGGGAAACAAAAAAAAGTTGCTCGAGGTGAGAACAGGTGAATAGGGAGGGTGGGTCACGGGGCTCATGTGTTTTTTTGGTCAAAAACTGCTGAACACTCATGGTGTGGACGGGTCCATGGACGGGTCCATGGTGTGGACGGGTGTACTTGTAAATCACCCATCATGAAATGGGCAAACACATTGAAAGAGTCTTCAAAAAAAATTCACTGAAGCCAAAAGCAGCCTCTCACAACCATGACAGCTGGTACAGTGATACAGATGGGTTCCTAGAACACCCAGCTAGTGGGGGAAGCCTGTGCTACAAGGGGTCCACCCTCCAGAGGATAATTCCGGTTTTCTGGGGGGTTGCCCCTCGCAGAGCCCTGACATGGATAGGAAAGAGCAGGGTGTTAAGACTGAGATTCCAGCACCCCAAGCTTGAATGATCCGTAGCCAGAGACAACACAGCCTGCACAATCTGGTATATCTTGCAGACTGACTCATTCAGTGTGTGCGCCAACCCCCTCCTCTATGCCTTGCTGTACTCTAGTCTCTGGAAAAACTGAAATCTGTATTTCCCAGACTCCTTTGCAGCTAAGGTTCTGTAGGTGGCCTCAGCTCTTCTGGTCATATCCCTGCCCAAGATTTAAAAGATGGAAGTGAGCAATATAGTGTGGTGGAGGGACCGTGAACAGAAAGTCTGGTTTTCCCACTGCAGCAGGATCCAGTGTTCAGGCGTGAGAGTCACAAGCAATGGGGTTTCCATGGCAACAGTTTTGAGTTGAGTTAGGTGATTATGCAGGCTGAGGTATAGAGACTTACCACCGCCCTGTGAGCAGCTGCAGCCAGTAAGCCAGCCGTCTTGATGGCTTGGGTGGGAGAGCTTGGCGCTGCTCTGCACTGTCTCCCAGGGCTCCCTGGTGGACGTAGCTCCTGTAGCCCACAGTGCAGGTTTCCACATTGATGGCTCTGTCAATGATGGGCTCCCATTGTGGTGGGCAGCTTGATCACTACCAGTATTAGCCACCTTTTCCTCCTCTCACTTCTCTACCCTCCTGCCTCTACCTCCCTCATAAACTCCTGCACCAGAATCCTTATCTCCCAGTGTGTCTGGGGCAGCCCACACTAAGGTACCGTGGCCTAAGCATGCAAACAAGTAAAGTCTTATCCTGGCTCTGGAAGACCTGCGAGGGACAGTTCCCGGGGTAGTGGGTTAATGGCTGTGAGGGCTCTTTCTGTGACCTCACGTTTGTTCATGCCAGTTTGGAAAGTCATCCTGTTCCTGGTTCTCTTTTTCATCAGCAGGAACCAAAGGGCTCCAGGACACTCGCTGATGCCTGCTACCTTGCCCACACTGACCCCATGACCACAGGCACAGACAGGTGTCCTCTGCCTCAGAGTTCTGCCCAACCCCTCCCTGCCTCTTCTCCCTGCATCATTCATCGCTCCTTCTGTCCTAGGACCAGTGATGATGTGCCATGGGATTTAGGGGCATCCTCTGCATATGCTGGCCTTGGTATAGAAGTCGCCTCTGCCGTGTGCTGCTGTTAGACTATGAGGTTTGAGCCAGCTCTGTCACGGGTTCATGCAACAAACATTCCCCTGCAGCCTGCTCGGAGGCAGCCCCTGCACCCGGCCCAGTGCCCAGGGATGCATCATCTACTGCCCTTGAGCACTGTAAGTCTGCCCTTGAGCAGCCTCCCCGCAGATCAGGGACAGAGAGCTCACATCCTCCGTGTCAAGTGTGTGCCTTGCCTCCTTACAACATTCCTGGGGCTAATTGTTACTTCAGTTCCTAATGCACAGATGAGAAAATTGAGGTTCATAGAGGTCGAGGGACACTTGGTGGGCTCTAAGGAGCAGGGCTGGGATCAGGATTGTCTGGCTCAGGGTCTCTGCTTGTTCCCTCACATCTGCTGGCCTCAGACACGTAACATCCCAGAATGATAGATCCTGGCACTGCTGCCTCACTGTGCCTTGACCACTTAAGGAGTCTCTATATTGTCTTAGCCCTGAGTACCCTGCAGTAGCCCTAACAAATCCCTTGTCCTCATGGAGTTTTCCTCCTAATGATGGAGGCAGAGACGGAAAACAGTCAAAAATAAGATTGCTTCAAATGGTACCAAATGATGGCCACCAAGCAGGGTGATGCAATGGGAAGCACCGAGGAGTCGTGTGTTCCTCGTCTGTTGCTGCATAACAAATGACCGTGACACTCAGCAGCTTACAAAAGGCAAAGATGACTCTCTCAGTGTCTGTGAATCAGGAACCTGGCAGCAGTATGGCTGGGTGGTCCTGACTCAGTGTCTCTCAGGAGGTAATAGTCAAGATGTTGACTGGGCCACCTCATCTGAGGAGCCAAAGATCTGTTTCTAAGCTCATACATGTGGCTGGTGGCAGGAGGCATGAGGTCCTCTCACAAGGTCCTCTGCACGGGGCTGCTCTCAGGACTTGCAGATGGCTTCCCGCAGGATTAGAGACAGAGACTGCAGCACACACACATGTGCACACTTGCACACACCGCCCCTGCCTGCCTCCTTTCTGTCACTGCTGTGGTAAAATGGAAAATGAGACAGAGGACAAGAAGGACTCTACTGCTGTCGGGACTGCCCGTACGCACCTGTCTCTGGCTGGCTTTTGCTCAGGCTTCCTGAGAATGGTTTTGCAGAGTCTCCCAGCTGACAGAGGGCTCATCTGTTCGTTGTTCCTGTCCCCTGGGCGAGGAGGTAGCACAGGTTTGTATGGCCACTTGGTATCCTATCACCTGCCAGTGAAGGAGGCAGTGAGGCCCATGTTGGGGTGCACTGATGCCCACCTGGGATTGCTGGACAAGGTGTCCACTGTCCTTTGAGAGCAAGGGGTTTAATTCAGGCAACACAGTGCTGGGAACCACCTGCTTTTCGTGTCATTTGCTGCTGCTGGTGAGAGCCTCGAGGGGCATGGGTGCAGCCGGGGGAGGGTGGCTGCTTGGGTCTGCCTGATGTTTGAGAAGCAAAGAGGGGACTCTTCCCCTTTTTAAAATAATTCATTACTCTGTTGAACAATTGTTCATTTTTTCCCACTTTAAAATTGTGGCGTATACACATAGGAGACACACACAAAATACATATGCATGCATATGTGTATGTGTATGTATGTGTATGTGTGTATGTACAGTTGAAAGATTCACTATAGTATAGACCCCTGCATTCACCACCCGTCAATAAATGGGGCAATTCCAGCAGCTCGGAAGCCACTGATCCCTCCTGACAGCAACCTCTCTTCCCAGGATGACCAGTGCCCTGACTTTGGTGCCAGTCACGTTCCTGCTGGGCCTCATGGTTTAACGCCTATGTGGGCACCGCTCAGCGGAGGCGTTGACTTTTCCTGTTTTACTGCATTCGGGTGGATTATGCTCGTGCCCTCTTTGGAGACCCGCTACCTGGGTGACTCACCCCACCCTGCTTCTGGGGGCGGCCGGGCTCCTTTGTTGCCATGGCTGTTCAGTGCTCTTTGTGTGGATGGACCACATTCATCCATTCTCCTGGAAGCATGCTGGGCTCACTCCAGCTCGGCTCCAGAGTACACCACCCAGACTCCGTCACATGCTTCACTGGCATTTACACCTCGGGGCAGAACTTCTGGGTCAAAGGGTGCTTTTACCTTCCTGGGCAGTACCACTGTCTTTTCTGAAATGGAGCACTTTTGTGTGCCAGGCCCTGTGCTGAGTTGGAGTGGTGGAGAGGGCTGGCATTCATCAAACCATTATTCATAGAAATCTAAGCTGCAGACTGGCTTGTGTGCTGGGGGCAGGCTGCTTTGAGAGGGATGAGCAGGGAAGGAGGGCTTCCTGAGTTCTCCGAGGGTGGTCAGAAACGCCCCACTAGTTAGGGACATAGTTGCTGAGAACGATCAATAGTCAGGAGGACAGCATTTCAGGTAGGAGGTGAGGGTCTGTAAAGGCTTTGAGGCTGCAGAGGGTGTATTAGCCAGCTCTGGCTGCTATAACAAAATACCATAGATGAGCAGCTTAAATCATACAAGTGTATTTCCTCACAGTTCTGGAGGCTGGAAGTCCTAGATTAAAGTGCAGCAGGTCGGTTTCTGGTGTGGACTTCTTGGTTTGCAGCCAGCCGCATTCTCGCTGTTCTTGGGTGGTGGAGAGAGCGAGCGCTGATGTCTCTCCCTCTTTTTGTAAGGGCCCCAGTCCTGCCAGATCAGGCTGCCAGCCTTCTGACCTCATTTAACCTTATCATCTCCACACAGGCCCCATCTCAAATACAGCCACTCTGGGAGTTAGGACTTCAATGTATGGGTTTTGGGGAGAGACAAACATTCAGTCCATTACATGGAGTGAGGGGAGTTTGAGGAATTGGAGCACACATGGGGCGAGGGGTGAGACAGTGTTTGGCTTATCTGTTGGGTAGCAAGCCACCCCTAAATTTAGTCATTTAAAACAGTCATCATCATTTATTTACTCAGGATTTCACAGTTTGGGCAGGGCTCATGGTGATATAGTCTCTCAGCCCCATGTGCCATCAGTTCAGGCCTTGCTCACAATGGCAGACCGCTGGGAGCTCAGCTGGGCTGATGGCCAAAGGCCTCAGTCCTGCCATGCAGTTGTGTGGGCTTCCTCTCAGCACGGTGACTAGTTTCTAAGAGTCAGATGGAAAAGATGCCAGTCTTTTTTTTAGTATTTTATTTTTTAGAACTTATTTTTACAGGGGAAGGGAGACAGAAAACAAGGGAGAGAACCTTCAATGTGTGGTTGCCTCTCAAGCGCCCCCTACTGGGGACCTGACCTGGCCCACAACCCAAGCATATGTCCTGACTGGGAATCGAACCAGCGACCCCTTGGTTTGCAGGCTGGCACTCAATACACTGAGCCACACCAGCCAGGGCAAGATGCCAACTTTTAAGGTTTAGTCCCGAGTCTGGCAAAAGTGTCATTTCTGCCATTGTAGAGGTCACAGAGTTTAGGTATGGCTACTGGCCACTCACATACCAGCTCTTATTCTTTAAAAAAAAATAAAAATGATATGTTTTTAAGGTTACAACATGATGTTTTTGCATAAATACACATAGTGAAATGAATTTTACAGTCAAGCATGCCATCTCCTCATTTACAATATGTGTGTGTGTGTGCACTCAAGTACCTGACATCTACTCCCAGCAGATTTCCAGTGTACAGTACGATGTTGTTAACTGTGGTCACCATGCCGTATGTTAGGTCTCTAGGCTTGTTCATCCTATATAACGTTGTACCTTCTGACCAACAGCTCAGCATTTCCCCCACCTCCCCAGTCACCACACAGGTCCCATTTTCTCTAGGCCAGGCGCTACAGTGAACCCTGCCCCCATTGAAGCTTGGCACCATTTGTAGGCTATATATCTCCTTGCCCTTGAGCTGCACATTGGCCAGGTCTGTCCCCAGCCAGTACAACCCCAAATAGACACACGCTGTGCAAGTCGGGGTCAGCTGTCCCAAGGCCACCATCTGTGATTTGTTCCTTTGTGGCTAATGCACAGGGGCCCCATGACTGGGTTTGCAGCTGAGTGTGTACGTTTTTCTGGAGTGAAGTCCATGGCTTTGATCATAGTCTCTGAAGAGTCTCTCACCCGGATAGGTGGCACCGTAGTCATGGCAATAGCTCTGAGTTAAGTCTATCTCCAGAGCATGGGTGCAGGAGGTGGACAGTTTGCTCAGCCTCTCGGGGTCTACCTCAGACAAGCCACAGTTGATCACATGCCCTGTTCACCACCTGCCACAGCAGTAACGCATGTATCCAAATTCACTCTTGTGTTTTATTTTTTAAAACCCTTTCTTGTAGAAACTTCAAATGTACACAGAAGGAAGGAAAACAGTATAATGACACCCCTCCCATGTATCCGACATCAACAATTATCAGCTCTTAGCTAATTTACCTCATCTATTCCACCTCTTCCTCCCACCTTTCATATTTTTTTCACTTTTTTTGATAGAATAGCACACATACTAAAAAGTGCTAGTGTCCTAAGTGTGTGACAGGGTGAGTATTTACACTGTGAGCTCACCTGATTAAGATTCTGGTATCTAATTCTGACCTGTTGAGGGCTTCTCACACCACTAAGCAATTCTCAGACACCTGCTGGGTGTTCTACAATTTAATCCATTTCTGACACTATCTCCCTGGTGATGATGGCTCAGTCCCCACAGCTTCAGGGTTCAGTCCCACAGGGCTGCC
>PVKM010025623.1:0-19829 GCA_004027735.1 Carollia perspicillata | reverse complement strand
AGTTCTTATTTTTTTTTCTGAGACAAAGAAATATATTTTATTATGATCATTAAATTTCTGTTAAGCATCTTTGGAAGGTAAGGCTATATAAAAGATGTATAGCTTGGCCTTTATATTAAATTGCTATAATGATCACTGATTTTATTGTGTTTAATTTTAATGAATTAAAATTCAATGTTGGCAAGAAAACATTTATACTGTCATTATAAAATAGGTTTCTGCCAAGTTATGTAGAGTCTTCTCCTCTATTAAGTCATTATCCTCTATTAAGCCAAGTTATGTGGTCTTCTCCTCTATTAAGTCACAAACTCTTCAATGAACATGTAAAACTCTATTTTAACCACTGAGGAAGCTGTAAATATGAATGAGGCCAATGCATTTGCATACAGTTAACAGTCAAATTGTGAACAAGGGTACTTGACTCTTTCCTCAAACTTCATTGTCTTGTCCGACTCAAGCAATTTAGAGTAATGTTGATAAAACTGGAATATATGACATCTTGATTATCTTTCTTAGTATAAATTCTGCAACTACTCTTAGCAAAGTCTCATTAAGAAAATAACACTTAGAACCTGAATAAATTCTTAAGATGCCAAATGATATGGGAACTTAGACCTCAGAGAAAAAATTTAAACGATTAAAGAGCAAATGTATGAGAGTTTTTCCTGCTGCAAAAAATACGGCATTACAGCTGATTCTAAATCCCAAATGCTAGCCCTCTCAACATAATTAATAACAACAATAATAATAACAACAACACTAGTTATAGCTGCACTTATCATATATGGTACACATATTTTACTAACATGACTCCTTTTCCTCTCATCATCTGTAAGAGACGGGAATTTTTTTAAAAACTATTTTGTATATTGGAAATAGGAGCCCAGAGGATAAGTAACTTGCTCACAATCACTCAAAAGCAAAACATAATACTTTTTTCAAAGCATCATGTTTCATTTTAAAATTGGAATAGTGGTAGTGGAAAATGTATATCCTCTAGCTTAAACAGTTAAATTTCCACTTTCATTTAATATTAAGTTTGTTATCATTTTCTCTGTCTTACAAACTAGTAAGTATAAAGGAGTCATTGACATTTTATTTACCTGATACCTCATATTCACTCTTACCAAACACTGTTATTTCTTTCCTTGAAATACCTCTTAAATGTGTCTTGTCCAATATATTTCCACAATGCTAATTCATATTCCAATCTCAGAATACCTTAATAGTCTCTGTTTGCCTCTAGCTTCAAATTCATAACCTTGCCAACTGAGTCATTCTAAAATAATATGTTTTTCTGATGACTCTCTTTATCAAATATTGACAAAATATATGCAGTTCCTGATAGAGTCGAGGCCTTCATTATTGTGTCTCCTATAGGAATAATGAAATTATTCTCATGACCTCCAGTCTTGCTTCGTTCTAATATACTAGCCACCAGTTTTCATATTATCATTATTTAAAGGCAAACTTGACTATGTTTCTCTCATATATCAATGAGTTGGTGACTTCCCAATATTAAAGGTTAAATCCAGGCTCTTCTGCATGGTGAAGAAGACCCTAATATACTGTTGGCCTTTGCACAATTGTTCATTTTGCCCCGAGACCCATTTGCCATCTTTGAATATATGTTGATTCTGACTTGTATGCATTTCCTCATGGTGACAGTAACATTTTAGAATTTTAAATCTTAAAAGTGGCATATTTTTATTTTTCAAGAAAGAATACATATTTTAGTGTTGAAGGTCATGCTTTCATTTTTTTATAAACTAGGATTTCACCCCAAAGAAAAATGTATTATCACCAATGTGTAGGAAATCACTTAACTTGCCAAGGCATGTTGCTTCAAATGTCAGGGTATCTTTGAAGTATTTAAAAGAATTCGAAACTAATGATAAGCCTTCTGGTGCAGCAACTTGGCATGTTGATAGATTAAGGATTCCTGAAACAACACCACTGTCATCACACTGTAATTACAAGGATCAATGTACAGATCTTTTTTGATCACATCTCATGTCTTCTGATTTGCTAAATCAGTAATTTAATATGGAACTTTATCTTCAGAGAGCAAAACTCATCTCACATTTATTGGTCTACTTATGCCTACATTGTAAGTAATAATGAGAAGAAAAATACAAAAAAAGCAACAAGTAGGCTACCAGCTATTTCTTTTTCTTTGTATTCCTCCATGTATACTTTTTTATTTGCTTTGTTTGTTGGTTAGAAGGAGATGAGAAGATACTGGCCACAGCATTGCTCCAAACTCAAAAAGAGGAGAAGGGAATTGCTGACAGTAGTGATTCCAGTAATCTAGTAAGAGGTACAGAAAAAAATAAGATAATATGGTGATCTGGTTGTCCTTTATCATTAATGAATAAGTTCTTCAATAGTGGTAAGTTTGATATTTGTAAGTTTATATTATACAAATGTCTCCAATTCCTTCCTAAATAGAAAGAAGTGAAATCTTCACAATTTGTTGAGGCTTCTTCTGATGGCAAATGGGTTATTAAACAATTTAGTGGTAAATGCTAATTCCATTCATAAAATTCTTAATGTACATATAATACAGAATAATTTATATGTTTGATTCAACATGATACAATTTGGACTACTAAGGTATTTTCACTGAGGCTGACTTTAGCAGCATTAGTGGCCAAATAGACCAGCAACAGGTAAACCTATATTGTGATCTGTCATTTTTTCTACTAACTAGAATATTATTATAATCTCCCAGTATCTTAGTTTACTTAGCCACAAAAGATGGTTGTTGAACTAGGCCACATTTAATATTCTTTCACATTCGATCACTCTGTTTTTAAGTTTACAGAGAACTTTTGGTGAAAATGGGTCTGAAGAAGAAAATTTAGAAGAAGGTAATTTAGGATGGTAAAAATGATTACATTAGGGTTGTCTGACCATAAAAAAATGTCCTCTTGTAAATTCTATGTTTTATTTGTTCTACTATACAAAAGAGAAAAGCAAATAAAGTGTGTGTCAGGCCACAATTTATTCATCAACTAAAATAAATAAAGAAGAAAGTTTACATATATTGAGTGCAGCTGCCTGGGTCAGCTCTGTCTGGGTTTAAGTTATTAACTATTAAGAATTACATTGTTCATCATGTATTTTCTCTCCAATGATAACTTTAGTCATCTCAAGCCATGATATTTATTTTCAATCCTCACCCAAGGATATGGTTATTGATTTGAGAGAGAGAGAGAAACACCCATTTGAGAGAGAAACATCTATTGGTTGCCTCCCATATGCACCCTGGCCAGGGATCAGAGGTTGAACCTGCAACCTGGGTATGTGCCCTGACTAGAATTGAACCTACAATATTTAGTGTACAGGACAATGCTCCAATCAACTGAGCCCCTCAGCCAAGGATGTCTGGGACATTTCAAGAAACCAAACTTTAATTCCACCATATACTCGGAAGTTGAAAAAGATTGTTAAAAAGTATATCTGCTTCTTTTTCTTTGGCATATGGTGATTTTTTCCTTCATTTACTGCACTGCTAAAGATAAAACATTATGTGTTATATCTTTTCTAGAAAAAGCTTGTCATATTTTGGATTTTAGGTAACTGCAGCCTATGAGCGCTGATGGGTTTTAAATTTTTCTGTTTTGGGATTATCATAATTCTACTCATTTTCAGTGTTTGAGTGATCTCTCCCTGCATATTTTTCTATTCTAATTGAAACAGAAGTTCCAAGTCATGTTTTCTTAAACAGTTATCCCACTTTGTAAATTATAAGTTTATTAATATCAGAATATTTATTTTACTAAAACATTAAAGAGAATATAATATTTTAATATAAAAATAAAGGTACCTTATAAAAATAAGGTAAACTCATTATAATGAATAAGTGATATTCCAATATCATAAGAAAACAAAACTTAATAAGAAAATCAATTACATAAAAACATCAAAAATGACACCTTCTGAAGAAAATTATGACACATGCTACAACATGGATAAAATTTTAAGACATTATGCTAAGTGAAATAAGCCAGAAACAAAAGAACTGAGATTATATGATTTGAGGTACCTGCAGTAGGCAAGCTCATGGAGACAAAAAGTGGAATGATGGTGGGCAAGTGATAGTTATTGTTCAATGGGCACAGAGTTTCAGTTTCAAAAATAGAAACACTCTGGACATGAATGATGGTGGTGGTGGCACAATAGTGCGAATGCAATTAATGCCTCTGATATGAACACTAAAAATTATTAAAATGCTAAATTTTATGTTTCATATGTTTTTTTATTAATAAAGGCCCAAAGAGAAGCTCTTTTTTGAAGTATGTTTCAAACCCATTGATCAATAGTTGTTTCTAAAGCTGAGATTAGGAAAATGTAAGAAAAAATCAGAGTATCTTATTTTCTTATCCTGTAAGAAACTAATCAAGTGCTCAAAAAAATAAAAAAGAAGGTATAATATCAAAGAGATATGGAAGCCAAGCCAAAAAAAGTGAAAATAATAACTGAGACACTCTTTAAAAGAGAGTAAATGGGGAAAATATAGAATACCACCAAATTAGAACAATAGACAAAAACATAAAAGAAAAGAACCAATGGAGGCACAGAGCTACCAGAAAACAAAAAATAACTATAGGAAATTTTTATACATTAATAATTACCCTAAGTATAAATGGACAGACTTCACCAATAAAGAGGTAGAGAGTAGTAAATTGGATAAAACAAACAAATAAACAAAATCAACCTTATGTTCACTTCAGAAGACACATATAAGCTACAAAGACAAATACAGATTAAAAGTAAAAGCTGGAAAATGATTCTCCAAGTAAATGGCATCCATAGAAAAACAGGTGTAGCCATATTTATATCTGATAAAATAGACAAAGTAACAAGAGACAGAGATGGACATTTCATAATAATATAGGGGATACTGCATCAAGAAGACATAACGCTTCTCAGTGTATTTGCATACAGTCAGGGAGAACCAAAATATATAAAACTAGTAACAGAACTAAAGGGAGCAACTGACAAAAACTCGATCATAGTAGGGAAACTGAATACCCCATCGACAGCTACAGATAAATCATCCAAACAGAAAATCAGTGAAGAAATGTCAGCCTTAAATGACACATTAGACCAAATGGACATAATGATATTTACAGAGCCTTTCATCCCACAACATCAGATTATAGTTCTTCTCCAGTGCACATGGAACATTCTCAAGGAGGGATCACATGTTGAGACACAAAACTAAACTCAACAAATTTAAGAAGACTGAAATTATACCAAGCATGTTCTCTATCCACAAGGTTTTGAAATTAGAAATTGACTACAAAAATAAAGCCAAAAAAACCCCAACAACTCTCAAATATGTGGAGCTTAAACAACATGCTATAAATGACTAGGTCAAAGAAGAAGTAAGAGGTGAGAGGAAAGATATATAGAGACAAGTCAGAATGAGAATACAACATATCAAAACTTTGGGGATGCGAAGTAAACAGTAATAAGAAGGAAGTTTATGTCATCATAGGCCTATCTAAAGAAACAAGAAAATCCCAAGTATACAAGCTAACATTACATCTCAAAGAGCTGGAAAAAGAACAAAAGCAGCCCAAAATCATCAGAAGAGAGGAAACAACAAAAATTAGAGCACAATTAAATGAAGCAGAAAAAATTTTTAAAAACTACAAAAAATCGATGCAACAAAGAGCTGGTCCTTTAAAAAGATTTATAAAATTTACAAACTTCTGGCTGGACTCATAAGGACAAAAGAGGAAAGACTCAAATAAACAAAATCAGAAATGAAAGAAGTTACCACAGACACTACAGAAATACAAAGTATCATGTAAAAATATCATGAAAGTCTCTATGCCACCAAATTCAATAACCTAGAGGAAATAGATAAGTTTCTATGAATATGTAATCTTCCTTCCTAGATTTACCTGTGAAGAACTAGAAAAATCTAAATAGACTAATTAAAAGTGAAGAAATTGAAACAACCATCAAAAACCTCTCAAAAAGTGAAAGTCCAGGACCAGATGACTTCACTAGTGTATTCTACTAAAACTTCAAAGAAAATTCGATGCCTGTTCTCAAACTCTTCCAAAAAATTGAAGAAGAGGCAATACTTCCTAACACATTTTATGATGCCAAAATAACCCTAATAACAAGACCTGGCAAGACTATAACAAAGGAGAAAACTACAGATCAACATCTCTGATGAATAAAGATGCAAAAATTTCACTTCAGAGCCTCATATGCTATTAAATGATATATGTAACATAATGCCCATTTTTTTCCTTTAGAGTGCCTGGAAAATTCACATTAACATTAGTATGATAATGTCTAATTCTTGTCTTGACTGCTGCTTGTGGTTTAGTACTACTATTTTATCAAACCTTCATCAAGGTGAATATTAAATTGCCATCATTGACCTTTCCTATTGTTCACAAGTTGCACAGAAAATAAATACAGAATCTGAGCAACGGTAGATAATTCTAAAAGGAATACTTTCTCTACTCTGTGTTTGGTGTTTAGTTATAACCATTTCCAGAAAGAAAGTATCTTTTCTAAAGGTGAATTCAAAATCTGCAATGAGACTGTTAAAGCAAAAAACTACTATTTATTCTCTATCCTAACAAAAACAGATCTAATGCAGACATAGCAACATCTTCTTTTCATTCACATCATTTGAAATTATTCCTTCTTTGAGGAAGCTTTCAATCACTAATTTCTCAAAGCATGAAGTATATGTGAACACCAAAATAAATACACAAAAGCACTTTTGGGGGGGATATAGAACCATCTGTTTATCTTGTGTACTCTAAGTTGCTACAAGAGTTGATTTCTGATTTGAAGAACGCATTCCCAAGGGCTGTAAGGCTACTTATCACGTTTCTTGACAAAGTAGTAGAGAATCTGTCAGTTACGAGAAGAGATTTCTAGGAGCTTCCTACAAATAAAAGAAAATGCAAACCTTTTTTATCTTTGTTCCAGTTACCTCAGCTCTAGAATGTGCCAAAAGAGTGAATAGAAATGATAGTTTCTTGTTCAAAGATACTGGTAATAGATATCGAAAAGTTAGTAATGCAATCTCCAGAGTAGTCTGAAATCAAAACCGTAAAGTAGATGACTTTTAAATTTGGGAACCTAAATGAATATTATTGCACATTTCTCTTTATTCTACCACGGTTTCTCATCCTGCAATCTTCGGGCCACTACAGCCCCCCTGCAACCCTGCACTGCTCAGGTGTACTTTGCCTGGGAATTCGACTTATGCTTCTTTCTTTCCTCCCCTCCCTCCTTTCCTTCCTTCTTTCCTTCCTTACTCCCTTCCTTTCTAATTTATTGTTATAATAATGAATCAATATTGATACATTCTATTAAAGTGCATAGATAACACAGTATGTTGACTTTTCAGATTGCATAATTTTACTTAGCAAAATGCATTAAAAGTTCTCCACATATTTTTATCGTTTGATAGCTCATTTTTAATGCTGAATAATATTGAATTGTATGGATTTCTGCTGTTACATTACCTATTTGCTTATTGAAGTTCATTGTGAGGAAATTATGAATAAAGCAGCTATGAAAATTTGGATGTAGATTTTAGTATGGGCATAAGTTTTCAAACCAGTTGGGTAAATAAATACCTAGCAATGTGATTTTTAAATTTCATAGTGATAATATATTTGGTTTTGTAAGAAATTGCCAATCTGTATAAGTAGCTATATACTCTAACCAGGAATGTGAGTTTCCATTGGTCTGCCTCCTCACCAGCATGTGGTGTCAGGTTCTGTTGTTTTAGCTATTTTAGTACTTGTGTAGTAATTTCTAACGTTTAGAAACATGATATTTCCTAATAATTAATGAGGTAAAACATCTTTCATATTCTTAGCTGTCATCTGTATATTTTCCTCAATGAGCTGTCTATTCAGATATTTTGCCCATTCAATGGATAATTTGTTTTTCTTATTGCCGAGCTATAAGATTTCTTTGTATATTTGGGATACCAGTTTCTTTTTTTTAATCAGATCATGGGTTTTGTATTTTCTCCAAGTTGTGGTTTGTTTTTACTTAATATTGTCTGATAATAGATATCCATTTGTTTCAGCGTCATTTGTTGAAAAGACTACAGTTTCTCCATAGACTTGCCTTTTCTTCTTAGTTGAAAATTAGCGTCTATATTTGCAGGGGTCTGTTCTAGGCTCTCTCTTCTGGTCCACTTCCCTGTATATCTATTATTTCATAATACCGCACTGTCTTGTTTACTGGAGCTTTATAGTAAACTTTGAATTGTCCAGTGGCAGTTCTGTTGGTCTACCTGTCTACTTTTTACCAATACCACATGCGTTAATTACTATAGCCTTCTAATAAATTTTAAAATCAAGTAACGTGACTCCTACAACTTTTTTCACCTTTGGTTCACATTGGCTATTTATCTCTTGGCTTTCCATGTAAACTTTAAAATCATTTTATTAATATTTATAAAATGACCTGCTGGGATTTAGGTTGGAATTGCTTCAAATCTATAGATCAAACATGGAAAAATTACCATCCTTATAATAATGAGTATTTCAGCCCATGAACAAAAACTCTCATCATTCATCCTTAATTTTTCTTTAGGGTCTTTTTTAGACCTAAGTGTTATTTAGAAGGCTACTTGTTCAAATGCTAAATATAGAGGGATCATCCTGCTTCATTTTTATTATTTCCTTCTTGTTTAAACTCTACATAATCTTAAACATATTTCATTTTATTTCTATTATTTTAAATATATTATAGTTTGTTTTCTGACTGAGAATGTGGCATATCAGTGAATGTTTTATTTATTCTTGAGAAGAATGAGTATTCTGTTGTTTTTAGGTGGAATATTTATTTCATAATACCAATTAGAACAAGTCATTTAAAAACAGCCAACTAATTCAACTTTTCAGGCTTTGCATTTTTTATTCTGTAGAAGGATAGAGTTTGAAGATTTAGCAAATCCATTTCATATTTAATGTCTTGTAATATATGTTTATATTATAAAGTGGTAGAAAAAGTGAGGAGACCATGTTTAACAAACAGAAGGAAGCTACATGGTCATTTCACTATATGCATCCTGGTAATTTTAAATTTAATATGCTGCACTGTGACACACAACACACACACAAGCAAACAACAACAACAAAAACACACCTTTTTCATGACCTAGATGGAGAGACTACATAAAGGACACCTGGTCGTATGTAGTGACACATCCATATTTATTGAAAAATTAGAGAGAACCCTCAACGTTCCCTAGAAAGTTGGTTAAAGATCAGCAAGCAGTTCAGGGTAAGTCATAATCCTCTAATTTTGAAAAGGTTAGCATAGGAAACTTTCTTGGGATCACAGAAAATTTCTTTAAAGCTAGAGAATAATCAGAACTCACCTACAGAACTTTATTGGTCCCTTTATAATCGCACATTAATAGATAATAATCTACCAATGATTCTTGAGCTATTATATATAACCTTTTATAAATTTCTCTCCTATTATAATTCTCATTTGAATATATATTAAATTGTTGAATACCAGCCTCTCATTTATTTCTCCGAATGTCATTTGAAATGTCCTTCAGCAGCTAAAGGTCAGCAATGTTAAAATGAATATTTTTAACTGATGGTATCTTTTATTTGTGGCAGGCACTTGAAAGGAGGCTGCAAAATTTCTAGATTTTTGTAAACTTCACTTTAAAGCACATTTTCATTTCATCTCAAAGCCACACACATTTACTTTCCACTTTTAGCACTTGTATTCTATTTGCTTTCGAAATTACCTTTTAACACTTCTTAATTTGGAACTAATATAAACCTACTTTGTTTGAAAATGAACAAAAAAAAAGGTTTCTTAATATTATATATTACCTTAACACAAAAAATAAATTCACTTTATTGAACCTTATGTTATTATGTCACTTAGTTTTCTTATCATGGAAAACACAGCAATGTGATTGCAAAAGACTCCGTGAAGTCTTTCAAGACCTCTTGGTTCTTTTGCATATCATTTAACATTGATTCATAATATCTTAGATCAGATAAGGGGCATAAGACAAACTATACCTCAATAAATATGTTTCTTTTCAAAATGAAGGGACTAATGTTCAAATACATCAATTTTTTTATTTTTTAGAAACTACCCAGTTATTCACAGCAAAGCCAAGGCTTAATTAAAAGTTGTTTTTTTTTCTGATATCACTGTATTGCTCTCTATTTCATTAGTCTGGGCTGGTTATTTGATTTACCTTTTGGGTGATTGGGACTGTATGTCCTGCTTTTCCTTGAAAATGTAGCATTTAACTCTGCCACACAATCATAAGAGGTTAATAAATAGCTGTTGTGGTTATGGCTGTTGTTGCCACTTTAATTTACTCTTATGTGAGTTATAGCTGCTATAGTTTTCAAATGTATGATTACCTCATTGAGACACAAGGCATTTAAGACAAATATCAAGATCTTTGTAAAATCAGGTTTAAAATTCAGTTCTATTAACTTCTAATAAGCAAGCATTTTCAACTGAAACATAATATCTTCTCAAATAATATGTGATTCCTTCTCTTACTTTGGAAAGGTCAACCATATTGGAAAGGGAAATGGTCACATTTATAGAGTACAGTGCTATAGCAGAAAATGAAAAATAAAGACTTAGAAAGCAAAATGTCTGGAATATAAAAAATGACAGATGTCATCCATATAGGAATTATAAAGTTGTCTAGTACTGCTGTGAATGTTTTAGAAAAACTAAATTAAGCTATCAAATTATAAGAATTATCTATCTTCAAGATCCTGTTTAATGGTGTGCTGATTTGTTGGTGTTTCTTAAGCTTCCTGACCAGAGCTCTTTTCATATCATATTAAATGTTCTCCTGACATCTGGCTTCTGAGTTTAATTAAATGCTTTTGTCCATGAAGTGTTTTACTATAACAAAAAGGAGCCTGATAAATATAATAAAAAATGGTAACCTGGAACACTTTTAAAAATAAAAATATATATATTGAAATATATCTGTTCAGTGTAAAACATAGTTATAAATTATGTTCGCAGTAGTAGAAGCAACGAGTGTAGCAGAGGTGGCATGAGCGACCATAGCATTAGAAGGAATAGTTTGCATAGTGAAAATATTGAAACAAGAAGCCTATGCCCTGCTCTACTCTGCTCTCAATAAATATTACTCTGTTTAGGTGTTTTGTATTATTATTATTGTTCAAGTACAGTTGTCTCCATTTTCACCCCATCACTCCCCCACCCCACCCATCCCCTTGATCTTATCCCTTTGGTTTTGTCCATGTGTCCTTTACACATATTCCTTGATGACCCTTCCCCAATTTTCTCCCACTATCCCTCTCCCCTGTCCTATTGGTTACTGTCAGTTTGTTCTTTATTTCAATGTCTCTGGTTATATTTTTCTTGTTTGTTTGTTTTGTTGATTAGGTTCCTATTAAAGGTGAGATCGTATGATATTTGTTTTTCACTGCCTGGCTTATTTCACTTAGCATAATGCTCTCCAGATCCATCCATGCTATTGCTCAGGGTAGGAGCTCCTTCTTTCTTTCTGCTGAGTAATATTCCGTTGTGTAAATGAAAACTAGTTTCTTGATTCATTCATTTACAGATGGGTGCTTAGCTTATGTATTTTTAAAAAATTTTAACCACCTTTGTGTTCTTTCTTCTTTCTTTATACAAGAAGACTGACTTGGCCTCTATATTCTTTTCAAACTTTAATATGTTGCATGTACTATTTAAACATCAGTATTTTGAATACAGGAGTTATCTAATTCAATTCTTTATAGATAAAGGTTAATATGCTTTAATAGTGATGTTGAATGTACAACAATTTGAAATATGATTTAGAATGACAACTGATCCCATCAATGGTAATAAACTAAAGGATAGACAATAAGCCAACAAAAGTATATTAGAAATATATTGAGTTGTATGAAGTTGAAATTTACGTGGAAGACAAAGAATTTTTAAACAGCATTATTTCCTTGGATTTGTGCAGATATTCAATTAAAGGACTTTAGCAAGTATTTAATGAATAGTAAGGTAAAATTGAGTGTTAATTTGGAACAGTGGATATAATTAGATTATGAAGGTTGGGTTAATTGAATATCCTTGGGCTATTGAAATGAATCTGAATCCAGGAAGTCAGAGGTTCAGTTCAAATTTAACTCATGTTTAGTTCATAACCCTTTTACTGCTTCAAGTCACTTTCTTGCAAAAGCTAATTTTCAAAGGTGAAGGAGAAAAAGAGCTGCTCTAAATATGCAGTGAATCTATGCCAGGAATCATGGCAAATAAAGTGAAATGATATTGTAAAACGAATTACTTATAGCTGTGTGACTTCAGTCTTTATAAGCAGTAGTTGGGTGTGCAACAGATGCCTAGTTTAACATATGAAATAGAAAAAGTGCACTAACATTAGGGACTTAGGACAGCACAATTAAACAGAACAGAGAAGTATATGTGAGGTCCCAAAGAAGCAACTCTATAGACTGGTGACTGGACTTATGAAATGAGAGGAATTAAAGATCAAATACATTCCTTCTTGGATAATGTTGGAACTGTATTATTTGTCTTTATTTTCCAGTTCAATATAGATTATTTTGCTATAAATCTTAATGTCATATACATACAACAATTGATGGCAGTGTCATTTGAATAGTTTTTTTACCTCTTCTGTAAGACATTTATTCAGTTATGTCAGTTAATTTAGATTAGAACATCTGAAGTTCCAAGCTTTGTGACTATCTTTATAGTACAAACTAGTTTGTATAAATTTCTTGTAGGCATTTTTCTTTTTTCTTTCTTTCTTTTTTTATTTTAGTTGTTGTTCAAGTACAGTTTTCTGTCTTTTATGCCCATCCCATTTCACGCCCCCAGTTTTTAAAAATTCTTGCTAGATCACTGGAATTTTTAAAACTAAAATTGTCATAAATCAGATATTAACAGCAGGCAGTATAAGAACATGAATATCAACAGAATATAACAGAATATCACAGGGGATTTTTGAAAACTATGCATTTACTTGAATTTTTGAGTGCAAGTATGTTAAGGTCTAAAATACATGCTGGAAAATAATGATTACTTAGAATGTATAATCTTGAGTGTATGCGTATTTCTGAGGGTTGTAGGTGATCGCAGTTGTAGAATGATGAATGAATAGAGTAGTTGTGTACTTTTACTCAAAGGTGAAAAATGGCATTTTTATGATAAAGATCCAAATCGTCTCCACTCATGAAAAGTTTTTGAAAATATTATATTCTGCATTTGTTCTTTTCCTGCTTGCCTCCTAATATGTTTATTTAAGAAAAAAATACACATATGAAATAAAAATCTGGATTACCAAGGGACATTAGCAGTGAATCGTATATTGAAAGTACATATATTATATAGCTTAATGAATCTCTAGATGTGCCAAAAGCAAGACCTGGAGTCCACATAGTTTGAAAGAGTGCCCAAAGATACAGAACACAGATGGTTGAAGGGAAGGCTGCCATTCCCCTCAGTAGACAGAGTGCAAACAATGCTCAGTGAATACAAAGATCATGTTGTAACATTTGATATTTCCACTTGTGGAAGCTCGAATTGCCATGGGGACTGATTTTTTTTTTTTTTTGGCACTAACTTCTGATAAAATCAGCAAGCTTTAAGCTAGTTCAGCTACAGTGTCTGGGGCCCTAGGGAAGAGAGAATTGGAGCTGAGGCAGCTGTTGGTACGCAGGCGATTATCTGTAGAGGGTAAGTCCAGTTTCCAGTTCTGCATGTAAGGACCTTGAAAGTCCACACTCCATCCTAACAATAAGTAAAAAAGCTGAACAGAATGAAAGATCTATAACTCCTTGGCTCCTTAAAAGAAGTAAGAACACAGGAAAAATCACTGCCCCCAAGATTGGAGAGGCAGACAGGTGAATACAGGCAGTCACCTGTAGAAACTATAGGAGCAACCAGTGCTGGGTAGGAAAACCTGAACTGTAACTGACAAATGTTCAGAGGCTTGGTGCAGGAAACTCTGAAAGTTAAAAATTCCAGAGGAACTCAATCACAAGAAAGCCTCCCCAAAATTGTGAGATTGACTTCCAGAAGCTCGGCTACATTACCAAAGTAAATATCACAGGAAAATCTCCTCATGCTGCCAGCAGGCAGAGGTGAAAAGGAATGATTTTGAAATGAACCAGAACATGTTCTTCTAACAAGGCCTGCTGTCAGCAAAAACTAGCTAACCAGAGCCTAACTTGCTGGTTATTATCAGAACCTAACTGACCTGGGGGAAAAACACCTAAGTCCAGTCAGCTACAGCCATCCTATACCACCTAAGAGGAGACCAGAAAAACTGAGAAACACTTGTGAAGTTAACAGTCCAGAGGCACAGGGTCACTAGAAGATGGAGACCTACCCAGAGTACTATATGAAAGCTTCCCCTCCCTCTACACCTCACTGTGTTAGTAAAAGTCATTTTCTTTTACTTGGTACCTCATGTCCAGGTAGCAAGAATAAATTTTAAAAGACATACCATAAGGCAAAAAAATAAATTAAATTAAAGAGAGAGCAAGCATCAGAACCAAACATGGCAACAATGTTGAAACTATCACCAAAATTTTCAGAAAATTTTCTTAAATTTTGAGAAAACTATGATTACTATGCTAAGGATATTATGGACAAAGTATAATGGTTAAAGTAAAATCATACAAGAGCAGAAGGGCATTGCAAAAAGAGAGACAGATATTGTAAGAACCAGAAAAAATGTTGGAGATAAAAAACAATTGGGCTTAATAGTAAACTGAACACAGCTGACGAAAGGCTCTCTGAGCTAGCCGATACAATATATAGTAGAATCTGAAAACCTGAAAAGCAAAGAGAATAAAGACTGAAAAAACAGAACAGACAATTTAAGGGCTGTGGGACAACTACAAAGGTGTAACATATGCTCAGTGAGAATACCAGAAGAGAGAGAAAAAGAAGCAGAAAAAATTGTGTAAGAAACAATGACTGAATATTTCCTCAAATCATTGTTAGGCACCAAAGCACAGATCCAGGAAGCTCTAAGAACACTGAACAGGATTAATGTGAGAAAAAAATACACCTAGATATATAATTTTTAAACTACATAAAATAAAAGATAAAGAAAAAATACTGAAAGAAGACACATGGATCAGCCCTGGCTGGTGTGGCTCAGTGGATTGAGTGCCAGCCTGCAAACCACAGGGTCTCTGGTTTGATTCCCAGTCAGGGCACATGCCTGGGTTGTGGGCCAGGTCCCTGGTTGGGGACATGTGAGAGGCAACCATAAATTGGTTTCTCTCTCCCTTCTCCTCTCTCTAAAAATAAATAAATAAAATATTTTAAAAAAGAGAAGACACATGAATCAAAAAGTTCCTTACCTATAGAAAAGCAAAGACAAGAATTATACATGACTTCTCCATAGAAACTATGAAAAACAAGAAGAGAGTGGAGTGAAATATTTAAGTGCTAACAGAAAAAAACACCAAACTAGAATTCTTAGCCTGCAACTTATCCTTCAAAAGTAAAGGAGAAATGCTTTCTCAAAAATACAAATTTTAAGAAAATTTGTTGTTAATAGACCCATCTTGTAAGAAATGTTAAAATAAGTTCCTTATAGAGGAGGAAAATAACATAGATTAAGAAGTTGAATCTCCGTTAAAAAAATGAAGCATCAAAAAATAAGCAAAGATAAAGTAAAAATTTATTCTTAATTGATTTATCACATAATAGTTTGTTCAAAAATTTAGCAACAGTGTATTAAATTACATAAGCTTGTTTTTACATGTATTTTCTACCTATATTTATATGTGTTATATAAATAAGACACTTTCAATCATTTTATTTATATTAATTTATTATAAATTTAAAATATATAAATTCATTTGTATATATTTATATATAATGATTATACACAATGTACAATATACTAAATATCATGGGTATTTATAATATAATAAATATGTTATTAAATATAATAAATTTATTTAAATATGTATGTGCATATAATTTATGATATAATAAATATTATGTATATGTATAATATAATAAATGCTATGTATTTTTATAAACAAGGGAGGGGAGGAAGGAATTGGGATTATTCTATAATTATAAAGTACTCATATTGCCCATGGTATTATTTGAAAGTGGACTTGGTTAGTTGTAAATGTATGTTGCAAACTCTAAATGGAGTACAACTGATATGCTAAGAACTAGAGAAAATGATATCATAAAGTTCTTAATTAAAATCACAAAAGACAGAAAAAAGGAGACAAAATAGGAACAAAGAATGGCAACAAATTAAAAAAGGTAATGAATATGATAGATGTTAATCTAACTATATCAATAATTACTTTGAATGCTAGTGGACAACTTGTGTCATTTAAATAACAGAGATTGTTAGTGGATTAAAAATATTACCCAACCATCTGTTTTCTTTAAGAAACCCACTTCAAATAAAAAGACACAAAGAGTATAGATTAAAGATAAATTGATGGAGAATATTTTACTATGTTAGTATTAATCAAAAGAAAGCAGGAGTAGCTATATTAGTTTTAAACTGAGCAGTTGTCCCATTTTTTCTCCCCTTTATTCACCTCCACCTTTTATCTCCCCACACACCATCATTCTCCCACCTTAGTTCATGTCCATGGGTCACACATATAAGTTCTTTGGCTTCTCCATTTCCCATACTATTCTTAACCTCCCCGTTTATTTTGTACCTACCATTTATGCTTCTTATTCCCTGTACCTTTCCCCCATTCTCCCAGTCTCCCTCCTCCTCCCTGCTGATAACCTTCCATGTGATCTCTATGTCTGTGAATCTGTTCCTGTTCTAATTAGTTGTTCAGTTTATTTTTGTTTTTGTTTCTGAGTTTTTTTAGGTTTGGTTATTGATAGTTGTGAGTTTGTTGTCATTTTACAGTTTGTATTTTTTATCTTCTTCTTTTTCTTAGTAAGTCCCTTTAACACTTCATATAATAAGGGCTTGTTGATAATGAACTCCTTTAACTTGACCTTATCTGGGAAGCACTTTACCTACCATTCCATTCTAAATGATAGCTTTGCTGAATAGAGTAATCTTGGATGTAGGTCCTTGCCTTTCATGACTTGGAATACTTCTTTCCAGCCCCTTCTTGCCTGCAAGTTTTCTTTTGAGAAATCAGCTGATAGACTTATGGGAACTCCTCTGTAGGTAACTGTCTCCTTTTCTCCTGCTGCTTTTAAGATCCACTCCTTATCCTTAATCTTGGGTAATGTAATTATGATGTGCCTTTGTGTGTGCTTCCTTGGGTCCAACATCTTTGGAACTCTCTGAGCTTCCTGAACTTCGTGAAAGTCTATTTTCTTTGCCAGATTAGGGAAGTTCTCCTTCATTATATTTTCAAATAAGTTTTCAATTTCTTGGTCTCCCTTTTCATCTTCTGGCACCTCTATGATTTGGATGTTGGAACATTTCAAGTTGTCCCTGAGGTTCATAAGTCTCTCCTTGTTTTTTTTTTTTTTAATTCTTATTTCTTCATTCTGTTCTGGATGAATGTTTCTTTCTTCCTTCTGCTCCAAATCATTGATTTGAGTCCCAGTTTCTTTCCCTTCACTATTGGTTCCCTGTACATTTTTCTTTATTTCACTTTGCATAGGCTTCACTTTTTCCTCTATTTTGTGATCATACTCAACCATTTCTGTGAGCATCTGATTACCAGTGTTTTGAACTGCATCTGATAGGTTGGCAATCTCTTCATCACTGAGTTGTATTTTTTTCTGGAGCTTTGATCTGTTCTTTCATCTGGGCCATATTTCTTTGTCTCAATGTACCTGTTATGTTGTAAGGGCAGAGCCTTAGGTATTCACCAGGGTGGGGCAACCCAAATGTATGCATTGTGGTGTCATCTGTGGGGGAGGGGTCTGAGAGGGAACAATGCCACTTGTTCAGCTCTTGGCCAGCTTTCAGTCACTTCCCCAGCTTCCCACAAGCAAATTGGATTCTTCTGGTGGTAATTCTTGGGTGGGTGGGTTTGTATACATTCTAGGTAGGATGTATACATCCTATGGGTCTCTCCAGTGAACTCTCCTGTGAGGCTGAGAGTTTCTCCTGCTGTCACAACCTCCACAGGTTTCTAAAGTCAGAGGTTTTGACACTTTATTTCCCCACATTGGAGCCCTTGGTTACATGGTCTGCCTTACTCTCCAGTTGTTCCTCCCAGTTTATCCACATGCAAATGTGGGACCTCCTGCTCCACCAGCTACCACTTTGCCTGGTCCTCCAGATGCCTGTCCGACTTCCATACAGTTCAATTTTCTGGAAGTTCTGGTTATATTTTGTTTTTAAATTTGTTATTGTTCCTTCTTTTGGTTCTGCAAGGAGGCAAAGTATATCAACCTATGCCTCCATCTTGGCCAGAAGTCCTAATTTTAAACAGAATAAACTTCAAAACAAGGAAAGTTATTGTAAAAGAAAGTGTGACATAATGCTAAAGGGATCAATTCTCCGAGAAGACATCATAATTCTTAATGTGTGTTCACCTAACAACACAGTGTCAAACTATGTAAGGCAAAAACTAATCTGCAAGGAGAAACATATGAAACCATCATCATAGTTAAAGACTTCAACAGCCCATCTCAAAAATGGACAGGACTGATAAGAACAAAATCTGTTAGAACAGAGTTAAACTCAACATCAATCAACCTGATATAATAGACGTCTGTAGATGACTTCAATCTAACACTAGGAAAATATACATTTTTCTCAAGCTCATGTGAAACATTTACCAAGCTAGAATACATTCTGGGCCATAAAACACACCTGAACAAAATGTAAAAGAATCAGAATCATACAAATCTGATCTCAGACAACAATGGAATTAAACTATGAATCAATAACAGAAATTTAACTAGAAATTCCCCCAATATGTAGAGATTAAACAACATACTTTTAAATGACACTGGGTCAAAAAAATCTCAAGAGAAATAAAAACTTCTGTTATATTTATTTTAATTGAATGTATTGGGGTGATATTGGCTAATAAAATTATGCAGGTTTCTAGTATATAATTCTATCACACATAATCTGTATATTGAGTGTTCACCACCTGAAGTCTCCTTCCATCCTCATTTATCCTTTTACCCTCTTCTACCCCCCCATCCTCTTTCCCTTTTGTCTGTGTCTATTAGTATTGTTTCATTGCTTAATCCAATGAAAACAATTTTAAACTAAATGAGGAAAAACACACTTAACGGAATTTGTGGGATATAGCTTTAAAAAAAAAACAGGGCTTAGTAGGAAATTTACAGCATTGAATGCATATTTAAACATAATAGACATCTTAAATCAGTCACCTACATTTCGTACTATAAAAATAAGGGAAAAAACAGAGCAAGCAAATAATAAGTATAATGTGTATTAAAGCAGAAATCAATGAAATTGAAAATAGAAAATCAGTAGAGATAATCAATGAAACCAAAGCTGTTTCTTTGAAAAGATTAATAATATCCATAAGCCTCTAGCCAGGCTAACTAAGAAAAAAGAGATAAATAAATAACTCATATCAGTAATGAAAGAGAGGACATCACTATTGACTCCATGGAAATTAAAAGGATGATAAACACTGTGAAAAACTATGCTCACCAGTTTGATTCCCTAGGTAAAATGGAGAAATTCCTTGAAAGATATAATTTCCTGGACAATAAAAAGAACAGTGACTATGGGAGAAGGAGGAAAGGAGAGATAAATAGGTCAAGCACAGAGGATTTTAAGGCCATGAAAATATTCTGTATGATATTATAACAATGAGTATATGTGATTATGTATTTATCCAAACTCATAGAGT
>PVKM010025622.1:0-19852 GCA_004027735.1 Carollia perspicillata | reverse complement strand
GGGATATATCGGTGTGTGTTATTTAGAAACAAAATATAATAAAGTTTGGGTTTTCTTAAATGTCAACTAGCTGAGCACTAATAAACCAGCCACTCCAGAAACACTCCTGAGAGCTTACCGAACGCAAAGCCCTGTGGACGACGCCAGCAGGGATGCAGAGTGCTTCCCTCCTCGAGAAACGGAATACACACTTAAATGGCCCTTCTTTTCACTTCCTTTGCTGGCCCCTCAAATAATAGGTTCAGGGACTCCACTTTTGGTCTTTGTGTTTTACAAACTCTCTGTTAACCATTGGTCATGGCTTCCATTCCTCATCTCTGCTGAGAAAACCCCAAACCATTCCTCTCCCAGGCTCCAGACCTGTGCTATAAACTGCCCACCTGTATATCCCACCATCATGTCCAACTAAAGAGGAAGCACCTCTCCTGTCCCCTCTCCTCACTGGCTCCCGGCTCACCTGTTCCTTCTCCTGTTCCCTTATTTCTCTACCCGTCGTCTAAAGGTTTGCCTTGGACTTGGTCCACCCTACATGATCTAATTCAGTCCCTACCAGAATGAGTCGTGGATGGCCCTACCTTGAAAAGAATAAAAGGGGTGTAAAAACCTTTTTCATTTTTTCCTAACCTAGGCACGTGGGCTCGATGTATCAACCTCTTAAACAAGTATAGCCAGGTGCTTTAATTTCTGGATGCTGAAGTCAGAATTCAAATTCAGGGCCAGGCAATTTTCTTCACAACTCTAAACTTCTGTTTTCTCATTTGTAAGGTTGGAATAGCGACGATTTCATAGGATTCCTAAGGGATTGAGTGAAGCACTTAGCAACACCCAGCCTACTGAAAGCACTCAACAGAGTTTAGTTAGCGAGCATGGAGAGCAGATTTTATGAGCGGGACAGTGGTCCCCTCCATCGCCCCTCCACATTCTCAGATTTTGAGAGCACTAAGTAATGGTTTCTTGACTAACCGAGTGACTGGCAATTTCTCTGGGACCCTGGCTTACCCACTGCTTCTTCCCAGTATCAGAAGTTTCTTCAAAATGAAAGAAAAAGGGCTGAGTTAGATCCCAAAGCAGCATTTGATTAGTAATACCTATAGAACATTTATTTTTGTCCAGGTACTGGCTGTACTGCTCTAAGGGTTTTACATATATCCATTTGTTACTGTAATTCTGTAAAGTGGGAACTCATTCTTAAGAAAACCAAGGCGCAGAGAAATTAAATAACTCTGAGAAATCGTGAAGCTGGGATTTGAACCCAGGCATTCTGGGTTCAGCACTGCATTTTACTGAGCGGGCAGGGTGTGCGCTGCAGTGGTCCCCTAGCGGCCACCGCTCTGAAACTCCACAGCTGCAGCATCAGAAGTGGTGGCTGCTTCCACACTGGATGTAGTCACTTCTACTACCAGCCCACGAAATAATGTGGAAGGGCCTCTCAGTGGTCCAGTGCCTTTATCTCAGCTTTCTATGGCAAAGTCTCCTGAAACTAATATATGACGAGATATACTAACTTCCTTCACTTGAAAGTATCAACGTCACTTCTGT
This sequence comes from Carollia perspicillata, assembly GCA_004027735.1. Lineage (NCBI taxonomy): Eukaryota > Metazoa > Chordata > Mammalia > Chiroptera > Phyllostomidae > Carollia > Carollia perspicillata. The sequence goes on along the minus strand of PVKM010025622.1, from coordinate 18,313 downwards.
GTGGGAATACTTACTTCTTCCTTATGATGTTTACTTCTTTTTTTGGCACAGTAGACATTATTTCAGAAATCCCCATAACCATATGACTAAGTAATAGTCTTCCTGTTGTATATATTAGGAAGCTGAAGTTCAGACAAGTTCTTCCCCAGAAACTGATTACGTTAGATGCCACTTTAGGCTGGGGACATTGCACTGGAAGGGCTTGGACAGGACCTGAAGGAAAGGTATGGTGTGGACAGAGAGGGAGAGTGCTGTCCTCACTGACGTAGGATGGAATAGTCTGCCTGGGTGGGGAAGGATTCCCGCGGCGTAGAGGGAGGTGGCGTCTGGGTAGGTGTTTTCATAATGTATTATTTGAGCAGGAGATGCCTATCCATTTAGTTCTTTCTTTTTGAGAAAACAGATGGACATAAAATCTATTAATGTATTTGCTCAAGGCTGTTTAGCGTAACACCTTCGTTTGCCTTCAACTCTCAGCCAGGCTGAGCCCATGGGAGCTTAAACAAACAGTTGTCTCAGAAACCTAGAAAACAGATGGAATAGAAAATTGTAATCCTTGAGTGATCAGACTTAGAGTTTTCCCGGTGGTTGATTTTTACTGCTTTAACACAATGAAATTTAAGACAAGTAGTCAGCCCTGGCATAGCTTCGCAATGTAGTTCATGGTCGGGGTGTGCGATGCCTCCTCAGTGTTCTTCTTTGCAAGGCTGCTTTAACTCTTCAGGGTCTTTTTGGGTTCCAAAGAAATTTTAGGATTGTTTGTTCTATTTCTATAAAAAAAACCCACTGGAATTTCAATAGGGAGCACATTGAATCTGTAGATTGCTTTGGGCTGTTTGGACACTTTAACAATATTGACTCTTCCAGTCCATAAGCATGAAATAGCTTTTCCTTCATTTGTATCTTAATTTTTTCATCAAGGTCTTATAATCTTCAGTGTGTAGGTCTTTCACTTCCTTGGTAAAATTTTTTCTAAGTATTTTATTCATTTCGACATAATTGTAAATGGTATGGGTTTTTTTAACGTATGTTATTAAAAAGTTTAATTACAGCAGACATACAATATTATATTAGTTTCAGGTATACAACATAGTAATTAGACATTTATGTTACTTATACAGTGATCACCCCAATAAATGTATACCCATCTGATAGTTTGTTAATAGTGTATAGAGATGCATCAGACTTTTATATATTGATTTTGTGTCCTGCAACTTTATTGAACTTATTTATTAGTCTAACAGTTTTGTTTGCTTATTGTTTTTATTTTTGATGGTGTGTTTTCCATATATCTTATCATGTATCTGAAAATAGTGACAGTTTGACTTCTTTTCTAGTTTGAATGCCTTTTATTTATTTTCTTGCTTAATTGCTCTGGCCAGGACTTCCAAATACTATGTTGAATGTAAGTTGTGAGAGTGAACATATTGATCTTGTTCCTGATTTTAGAGAACAGGCTTTCAGCTTTTTACCATTGAGGATGTTATTAGCTGCAACTTACCATACATGGGCTTTATTATGCTGAGGTATATTTTCCTCTCTACCCACTTCGTTGAGAGTGTTTATCATATATGGGTGTTGGATTTTGAAAAATGCTTTTTAGGCATCAATTGAGATAATCATATGATTTTTAGTCTTCATTGTTGTTCATTTCTTAAAAGCAAAGGATTTTTTTACCTAATTGCTGTACAATGATCAAAATCTGAAAATTAGCCACTGATAGAGTACCTAACTACATTCCTTATCCAGTTTTCACCAATTGTCTTTATAATGTGCTTTATAGAAAAAATGAATCCAAGATCATGCATAGCATTTAGTTATCATTCTGTAATCTTCTTTACTCTGGAAGTTTCTGAGTTTTCTTTTATACTGCATTTCATTTTTTAAAATTTTATTTTACTTTTGATATTTTAGAACAAGGGAAAGGAAGGGAGAAAGAGAGGAAGAGAAACATCAATGTGAGAGAGAAACCTCGCTTTTGAACTTGCAACCTAGCCTTGTGCTCGGACTGGTGTTTGCACTGGCAACCTTTAAGTTTGTGGGATGACACCCAACCCACTGAGCCACAAGGACCAGGGTTAGAACAAGAATGGAGTCTTTTCTCATGCCTCCAACTTCATGTCACTAACTTTGCAGTTTGGTTAAAATGACTCCTTTTATATATTCCCTATCTTCACTCTTTTTTCAGATGGATCCAACTCCTGGGGAGTTAGTTCACTGGATACACACACACACACACACACACACACACACACACAAAACAAACTAATAAGAAAACAAAATATACAATAATAGCCAGCATTAAAGTGAAAGAAAGTGCTGCATGGGACCTTGCTGCTGAACAAAGCTCAGATTTGTGTCAGTTGAGCTTCAGCCTTTAGCCTCAAAGCTATCTAGAAAAGGGGAAATTATTCGGGGGTAACAGAAAGTCCATCAAAGACCTCCGGTCACCCCAAAAGTAGTCAATGTGGGGGAAGGGCCAAGCCAAGAAACCATGGAAACCAGAGGGTAGAGTGTGAAAGAGTTTTTTCATTTTGCACATCAGTATCATCAGCTTCCTGAAGAACTTCTACCAAAATGGATTGACTGCGAGGGTGACTAATTTAGGGATGTGTCTCTGGTCTTGGTTTTGATGCTGCAGAGTGAAGAGCATGTTTGGTTGATGCAGGGCCCTCGGTTCCCTGTGGGACAATCACACATGGCTGTACCTGATCCAGACACACAGGAGGCTATTCCTGAGGGAACAGCCAGCTTTGTGCACTGGATAAAAGCCGCCGTAAGGTCTGTTTACCCTGAGAAGGGGAACTGTTTGTCCCCTCCTATAAATGCCAAGTGGAACACCCCAGATAAAGCAGCTGACATGCTTTGTATGCAGGCTTCGTGGGACAGGACTGTAGTATGATGTTCACTTGTGGAACATGCCAGGTTATGGTAAACACGGACTAAGGCCACCCCTGATGCATGTAACTTTATTGCTACAAAATAGAACAGTTAGAGAAGAGAACATATTTGCTGTCTCAGCTTCCACTCCTTGGTCTTAAAGATGCTAGTAAAAGCATTAGGTTAATTAACAAGAGAATGGGAAGAGGCAGAGGGGAGAGTTGAGAGGCTCTTCCCAACAAGGTGGAAAACTTTAAAAGGTTTAAGAAGTAAGAATAACGCAAATATTGGTAGGGACAAAAAAAGAGGAAACAGGGGAGAATCACAGGACTCATCCCAGCAGAGTGGATTAAGAATGGGATTTTACCCTGGCTGGTGTGGTTCAGTGGATTGAGCACTGGTCTGCAAACCAAAGGGTCATCAGTTCAATTCCCAATCAGGGCACATGCCTGGATTGTGGGACCAGGTCCTCAGTAGGGGGCGCACGAGAGGTAACCACACATTGATATTTCTCTGCTTCTCTTTCTCCTTCCCTTCCCCTCTCTCTAAAAATAAATAAATAACATCTTTAAAAAATGGTATTTCACTCATGTGGAATCTAATGAACAATCTGAACTAATAAGCAAAACAGAGACAGACTCATAGAGAGCAAGCTGACAGCTGGGGGTGTGTGGATGGAGGAATCAACGAAAAAACAAAAAGAACTCATGGACGGGACAACAATGTGGTGACTGCAGGGGGAGAAAGGCAGCGGGTGGAGAAGGAAGAGGAGGGTATACGTGTTACCTTCAATGTGGGCTTTTGGTTCAGCAACCTCGGTTCTTGAATTTGGCGAAGAAAGAACTCAGAGCCAAGAGCTCGAGCTTAAGAGGAAGCTTATTTAGCGCGCACATGAAAGTACACTCAAAGAGAAGACTTGAGTGGCAGCTCCGAAAGCTGTCTTGGACTTCTAGAAAAAAGTCACAGAGGCAGAAAAAGTGAGCCAGCTGGGCTGCATGGACGCAAGAGACAAGTTACCAAGGCAAACGAAGCGCCCTTGGGTAAAGAAAGCAAAGAGACACACACCTTAGGAAAGAAGGTGGGGAAGGCTCAGGCATGCTCTAGAGCAGGGGTGTCAAACTCATTTTCACTGGGGCCACACCAGCCTCGAGGTTGACTTCAAAGGGCCGAAAGTAATTTCAGCTCCTTGACAGTTAAGGAGTAGTTACATTTATACGGTCCTAAAATTACGTTCGGTCCTTTGAAGGCAACCACGAGGCTGATGTGGCCCCAGTGAAAATGAGTTTGACATCCCTGTGAGAGAGAGAATGAGAGAGAGGAGAGGAGAGAGTGTGTGTCCACCGGGTCCATTTTAGGGCAGGTCTCAGGGGAGGTTCTCAATAACCTACTCACCAGCTTTCCAGGTGCGTCCTTTCACAGCCCTGGTCTCTACTGATTGGTTGGCCCTAGGGTAAGGTCCTTGAACGTTGCATCTGGTCCTGATGCCAGCCATGGTGTTGCTTCATCTGGTTTTGCTGTTTTTCTGGGCCTGAAGCTGAAACACAACTGAGATCTAAATGTTATCTCTAGTTTGACCAAAACTCTGTGGTTAATAAACCCAAGGCTTTGTTCCTTAGATTATTTGATGCTGATCAGAACTCCATTGTCCTGAAGGCTTAATACTTCAGGGAGTGGTCATCTAAGGAGGAGGCTAGTTTGAATCAGCTATCTGTTCAGTTTCCCCATTCTACTTGTCAAGGAGTTTTCCTAGGTTCTTACTGTTCTGCCTCATAGAAACTTGTGTCTGGGAATAAAAATATCAAGTGGCCAGGCATCCACATTAAGACTACGTGGTCAGAAGGAATGCCAGATAAGCTGACCTCAAGAAGGTCACCGCATCTCCACTTCCTACTCGGAAACACAGAGGTAAACTGATTTCATCCCCCTTCGTTGGAATGGAGTCGCATGGCTAAACTGCTAACTCTCATTTGCAGTTGATCAAGGTCTGACCGCTATATGCCCTTCTAGGGTGGCGGGAGTCGGTCATCTTGCCCCGGCAGGTGCAACATTGTTACTAGGCAACACAGCTGGAAAAAGAAGTCACTGGACCCCGCGACGGAAAATTCCCCAAGCCCACCTTTTCAAAAAGCCGTTTCAAAAAGCCAACTTTGTCCTCAGCTTGTAGAAGCAGAGCCAGCCCTCGAGCCAGTTCAGAGGACCTTCCATTCCTCTGTGCTGCCTCCATCGTGCTCAAGCATAAGCTCCATAAATCTGTCTGGAGATTTCTCTGGAGTTTCCTCTCGATTTCTATCTTGGGGGCCCCTAGAACCCCAACACCCATAACAAAAGGAAAACCTGTTGATTAAGCCATAATTGAGGCTATAGTTGGGAACATGAGTTAATGCTAGTAAGGTAAAAGTTTGTAGGCAAATTGGCATTATGTGAAATGGTTGTATCTGTTTTACCTGATTGTGTAGGGTGATTGAAAGCTTTATCCGACTGGGGAACATTTCCCCCACCTAGTATTGTAAAACAGAAGGCAGGCAAATCTGTCCTGCAAGCCATATTACTTAGATTTGGTGAATGAGGACCAGTAAGAGTGCCTGAGCCCACACCGTATTGTACAGAAGTTGGAGGGCTGGTGGGGGAGAGCCTCCTTGCGATAGCCCTTTGTACAGACTGGGGCTGATGGTGAGAGCCCATGAGGACCTGCCAGAGACTTTATTGGGACTTTGGACTAGAGACTTAAAACATCTAATGGGGATGGCAGTGCCCAGAAGCGTTCCATAATAAAATGCAAATGGCTTATATGGGACCGTGCTGCCTGGGGAACGCAAGGAGGAGACACAGCGGGGCACGGAGCCTCTTCTCCTAGCCTGACTCTGGAACTGCGTGAGGGGAGCTGGGTCCTCCTGTCACTCGTAGAGTGCCCTGTGGGCAGCTCTTGGCTGACCCGACAAAATATTGTTTGGTTTGTGGATGGCAGTTCCAAGGTGAATGGACGACCTCTTGTTTGGAAAGCTGCTGTATTAAGGCCATAGAGATGGAAAGATTCTGTTTGAGTAAAGAGGGTAAAAATAGGTCCGCTCATTTGGGCTGAAATACATGACCTTTTCCCTAAAGCAGAAAAGAGTGGTAAAAAGCCCCTATGTTTGAGTTTTGACTGATTCACGGGCAGTGGCCAGTGGCCTGGCTATATGGTCAGACGGGACTGCAATGGGAACCAGGCCTGTTAAACGGATGGCCTTGTGGGGCACGGCCCTATGGAAGGTTCAGAGGTGCACTGAAGTAGGACATGGCAATGTCCACCAGAACTCCCTTACAGGTTTGGAAGGTGAGTTCCAAACTGGAAACTGGAATCGACAGGCAGATAACCCTGTGTGCTCCCTTGAGGGGCCGCCTGAGTCCCTGCAGTGAGTGGATATGTGCGCACTGCAGCCAGGCAGGGATGGGCTTAGTTTAGACCCAGCCCTCTTGCCCTTTCAGGCACAAAATGCCAATAAGAACTGCTGTGTCTGCCTGCAAAAGAGACAGACCACAGAAGGCTCTGTGGCAGATTCCCGGGGGGTGGGGGGAGGCCCTGGTGGAAGCTGGCGAGTGAGGCTGCTGCTGGGAGCCCTGGGGGACTCCCAGTGGGTCTTGGCAGCAGTGGCCCCTGATTCTGGCCTGAGCTCTGCCTACCTCATGGTAGACGCAAATGCTCTGAGTATTCCAAAAGATATTACGCCAGTGTGAATGACTGAGCATGATTTCTTCAGACCAAGGAACACGCTTGACAGCCCATGGTGTCTAACAATGAGCAGGGAGATTTCCTCCTTGGAGTAACAGTTTTATCAGAGAACTGGAATGTGCAAATTAAACGCTGGCAGTCCCCCTTGGGGGAGATAAAAGCCGGAAGGGCTGGCTTACACACCTTCATGGGTGTGTGCATTCTCTCAGCGCAAACACAGGAGGTGGGAAGGAATGCTCCCTCTGGGCAGTTCTGTTTTTCTAGTTCATCTGGGGAAGAATGCTGGTTTCATTCTTTCCCACGTCACCTAAAAAAATTTTTTTTTCTTTTCCTACTTTGACACAGTGGTCAAAGGACCAGGGCTGAAAGTACAAGGGCTATAACCAGTGATGATCCCTAGGCAAGAAACTAACTGCATTTTTTTAAGCCCTTGTATCACAATTCCTAAGGGTCTGGTGAGACAGGATGTGCCTTCAACCCATCTGACAAAATTGGGATTATTGTGAATTCAGCTACATTGTCTGATGGGAAACAGAGCCCATCGGTCTGCACCTGTGGAATCTCACCCACCCTGTCCGAACAGGAGTGGCCCGAGGGGGTGGCACTTGCTGGCCCAGAGTTGTTGCCTGCAGTCTAGACCCGGGAGGTGAGGAATCCAATATCCTTTCCAAAGTGGGAAAGTTTGGATAGAAATAGAAAAAGAAAAATAGTAACTATGGGTAAAAGGATGAATCATGTGTTATGTAGTGAGAAAAACGCAATATTAATTTGACATCTTGAGAAAGGCTGAGAGCAAGAGTGATCGCACCTGAAAAGGTGCAGCCGTGTGTTCGCGCTGAGGCCAGGCCTGCGCTTGGAACCTGGCAGGGCTGCATGGAAGCCTGCGAACCCAGTGGCCTTGCCCTGGGAGATGATTTCGTAGATGAGGAGGAATTGGATAGTCAGTGACTAAGATTCCAGGTACATGCCAGTACCTTTTGACTTTTATGATTGTTTTGTTGTAAGGAACCCGCATTCAAAGACCGGGGGGTGGGCTGCAATACTGTGATTTACAAAAAATAAATATCTGGTCTTTGTCCACAATTCCTGGCTTGCAGCTCTTGGAATTCTTGGAATTTCCTAAGTGTTGAGAGTGAAAAAGGTGTCTTTTGTGATGTTAATGAGCTGACTTTTGGAAAGGACCTAAGGATCAGGGCTGGTTGCCAGTGGAAACAGCCCAGTGATTAGAGGGTCGGAACTTTCAGTCCCACCCACCTGATGCTTCAGGGAAGGGAGAGGAGGTTGAATCAATCACCAGAGGCAGGTTAATCGATCATGAGTATGTAATGCAGTCTCCATAAAAACCCTAGAGAATGGGGCTACAAGAGCTTCCTGGTGTTCGTGAACTCGTGGGGATGCCTGGAGCGTGGTGCTCCTGGATCAGGCATGGAAGCTTTGAACTGCTTCCCACATACCTTTCCCTATGCATCTCTTCCACCTGGCAGTTCCTGAGGCTCATCCTTTTCCAATAAACCAGTGATCTAGTAAGTAACACATTTCTCTAGCCATTCCAGCGAATGAGTGGAACCCAAGAAGGTTGTGGGAGCCTGGGGTTTACAGCCAGTCAGTTAGAAGTGCAGGTAAAACCCCGGACTTGCAGTAGGCATTCTGAGTTGGAGGGGGTCCTTGGGACCCCCCGTCTGTGGCCGGTTGGTCAGAAACACAGGTAGCCTGGCCTTGCATCTGAAGCGTGTGCGTTTGGGGAGAGGGGAGGAGAAACAGTCTCGTAGGACTGGATCCCTTAACCCATGCAATCTGATGTTATTTTGAGGTAGATAGTACCAGAATTGAATGAATTCTCAGACATTGCTGCTGTTTGAAAATTGATGGTATGGCGAACCCCGCCTTCCACGATGGAATTTGACCTGGGAACTCAATGTACTTTTAAATGTTAAAAAGTGATACAATTTATTTTTTTAAATGAAAAAACAATGGCCTGGCTGGTGTGGATCAGTGGATTGCACCCCAGGCTGCAAGCCAAAAGGTCACCAGTTTGATTCCCAGTCAGGGTACATGCCGGGGTCACAGACTGGGTCCCCAGTAGCGAGCATCTGAGAGACAGCTGATCGACGTATCTCTCACACGTGTTTCTCTCTCCTTCTCCCTTCCCTTTTCTCTGAAAGTAAATACATAAAATCCTTAAAAAAGAAAGAAACAATGAAAAACTTATTAAAATACGTCACAGAAGACATGCTGTGGATCATCATAAATTGTCTTCTCATGCTAAAAATACTTATTTTGGAGCCGGTGAATATTTATCCAGCATGACAGATCTGTCGGTGGCTGCCTTCTGATACCTGCAGATGAGGGAGATGTTAAAAATGAAAGTGCAAGGGGAAAGGATGTGGGCATGGGGGAGCCTGCCTGCCATCTGTCCCAGAAGCAGTAAAGGGCATGGGTGCTGTCTGCACCAAGTTACCCTGGGAATTAAGTGTGAAGAAGCCTCACTGCTGAGTGGAGCTGTCTTGGTTTTATCCTCTGAGCCTATGCAAAGGGAAGCTCCTGGGGATTTGTCTTTAGCAGGGGAGTTCCACAAGCAGAGCTGTGCTCTAGGGGTGATAATCTGAAAACAGGAGGGGCTGGACTGAGTAGGGAATGAGTGAAGCGGCTGCAGCCGCAGAACCTGAACCAAAGCAAGGAGGGAGAGTGGTTGAGGATGGAGAGTTAATCAAGGAGGAATCCCAGTGCCTTGGCCATGGGCTAAAAGCCAGTTTTACTGACTGTTCTGTATCTGCTCAGTGCCTGGCAATACTTGCTGCATAAACATTTGATCGCATGAGAGAATCACAGTGAAGGGAAGAAAGGAAGAGGAGCCTAGGATGGCATTGAAGGGTCTGGTCGGGATGCCCGAGTGTCACGGTGGCATTGGCAGAGATGTGGGACTCAAGCTGGAGCAGGGATGAGGGAAGACGGTGTGTTCAGACTGGGTCTCCTGAGGTAGTCACCGGCAGTGGTCTTTTCCCAGGTCTGTCCTTTCTTCCACCGTTATCTCTGCCCTTCTGCCAGCTTCCCCACATTACATCAGAACAACATTTTGGTTTGGGGTGTTTTTTTCATTAAATATATTTTGAAATTTTTAAAATGTATTTTCAGACAGAGGAGAAGGGAAGGAGAAAGAGAGGGAGAGAAACGTCAATGCGTGGTTGCCTCTTGTGGGTCCCTACTGGGGACCTGGCCCGCAACCCAGGCATGTGCCCTGACTGGGAATTGACAGGCGACCTTTTGGTTTGCAGGCCAGTGCTCTATCCACTGAGCCTCACCAGCCAGGGCTCATTAAATATATTTTGAAAAAAGAAATTTATTGATACTTTCATGTTCCCTGGAAGAATTTCACAGTTTGAACAGCAACTGAGGTAAGATCTTAATAAGACAAAAGCCCTGCCCTGGCTGGTGTGACTCAGTGGATTAAATGCCGGCCTATGAACCGAGGGGTTGCCAGTTCGATTTCCAGTCAGGGCACATGCCTGGGGTACAGGTCTGGTCCCCAGTTGGGGTGCATACTAGAGGCAACCAATCTATGTTTCTTTTTCTCTCTTTCTCCCTCCCTTCCCTCTCTCTAAAAATAAATAAAATCTTTTAAAAAAAACCTTGGAAATGAGGGGAAAAATGTAAGCCACCTATTATGGCAATGAGGCATTGCCATACAAAGCCATTCTTTAGCAAGCCTGCCCAAGGGTTAATTAATTATCCAGGGCAGGGCTTCTCAACCTTCATACTACTGACATTTTGGGCAGGATGATTCTTTGCTGTGGGGCTGTCCTGTGCATTGTAGGACATTTAGCAGCATCACTGGCCACTGCTCACATGCCAAACCCCCCTCCCTACTTTCGGTTGCTGAGTTGTGGCCAAACATGTCACCAGATAATGCCAATGTTCCCTGGGAGGCATAATCGCCTCTGGCTGAAAAACACTATTTACAAGAATGAACATTTGTTTGATTTTGCTATTTGCTATTAATTAAGGGCTCAAACTCCATAAAGTTACTTGTCAATTTGCAGATCTTGTTTTGTAGAGATGCAAATAATTTCTGCCCCGGAGAAGAGCTACCCCTAAATGTTATGGTTTTGTATCATCTTGTAGGGCATGGACCAATTTTGTATTTAGCCTAGGAAATTGATGTAACATTCCTTTGTACGTGTCTACAGGTAGCCAGTTTCTCAAGATGCTGTTTGAGCCAGCTTCACTGTCTTAACTGCTTCTCTCATGAAATAGTGAGTCAAGTAAGTTTTTGACACATGTTCAGTGTATTTTGTGGAGAGATGCTTCTTAACGCCCACCAGGAATGGAAGGAAGGTGCAAAAGGCTGGAAGAGAGGAGGCCAGTTGGAGAGAGATTGCAGCAGCTGAAGTGCAAATAAGGGCCCCGCCCAGCCAGTAACAGTAGGGAGAAGAGGAGACCACTGTGAGGCAGGAAAGATTTACAAGCACCACTGACACAGATTTGCAAAAGCTTGGAATAATGCAAGTCTGAAGGCTGGCAGCCTTCTGACCCAATGTTCACAATGGTGACCCCAGTCCATGCCAGCCTGGAACGGCAAAGTCAATCATGCTAAAGTATAATTTTCACAGAAGTTGAAAACATGACTCTCCATAAAACCGTTTAAGAATGCTTTTGAAAAAAGATTTTATTCATTTATTTTTAGACAGAGGGGAAGGAAAGGAGAAAGATGGAGAGAAACATTAACGTGTGGTTGCTTCTCGCATGCCCCTCACCCCACCGGGGTGTGCCCTGACTGGGAATCGAACCAGAGACCCTTTGGTTCACAGGCCTGCACTCAATCCACTGAGCCACACCAGCCAGGGCTATTTAAGGATTCTTAAACATGGCTCTGGCGTGGTGCCCGCAGGACAAAGATACCAGGCAGCAGGGCCACAGAATCTCTGAACTGAAAAGCTGATCTCTCAGAGTCAGGGTTAGGGGTTAAGGTTCTTCCACAGTGAGGCCCGGAGGAGCCAAGTGAAAATTCACAAAGTGAGGAAGGGGAGTGTATGTGTGTGTGTGTGTGTAAGTTTTTATTTTTAAATTTATTGATTGGAGAGAGAGAAAAAAACATCAATTTATTATCCCACTTATTGATGTATTCATTGGTTGCTTGTATGAGCTCTGACCAGAGATAGAACCTGCAACCTTTGCATATCCAAATGACACTCTAACCAACTGAGCTACCCAGCCAGGAAAGGGGAATATATTTTTAAAAGATATTGGTAATTAGGTTGAATGTACACTGGATAGTCCCTGGAAATTGACTTTGTGCCCAAATCCCAAATATCCCATTTCCTCTTCATTTCCATTGCAAAGTACAGGCCAGAAAGTATGTCTATTAATAGGCATGGAGAAGGGAGCACCAATTAATCCAAGCTAAGCTTTTCTGGCCTCAGTCAACACCTTCCCATCCATGGCATCCTAGTCTGCTTTCATTCGGTGTTAGTGTCTTGCCTGCTTAATCCCAAGAGAGGTCTGGCTTCTTATTCTGCCATTCGTTTGATATATGGCTGTTTTTCCTCAGGCTCCCATAATTAACTTTGCTTCTCTGTATATGTTTCTGCTTTCTTCCAGCCCCCGGCCTTCCAGGTGCATCTCCAACTATTTTCATGACTCACCTTTTTCTTTTCTTTTTTCCTTCCTTCCTTCCCTCCCTCCTTCCTTCCTTCCTTCCTTCCTTCCTTCCTTCCTTCCTTCCTTCCTTCCTCCGACAGAGCACCAAGTAAGTTAGTCCCTTAGTTGAAAAAAAAATTTCCTCATGTGTATAATTGGACCATTGTGTTGTTAGATGCTATTCACCTTTGCACAGTTGCACAGACCATAATATTATATCTGCGGTTTGTGAAATGGAACCTAATTAGATTTTACAAAGGTATCTTATTTAAATAACCCCCCAGGTAGTAGATTTGGCCACTTAGAACATGGCCAAGATTAGATGCTTCCTAATAGACGTAATATAAACCTGTGTGGCCCTGGCTGGTGTGGCTCAGTCGATTGAGTGCTGGCCTACAAACAGAAAGGTCGCTGGTTTGATTCCCAGTCAGGACACTTGCTTGGGTTGCAGGCCAGGTCCCCAGTTTGGGGCGTGCGAGAGCCAACTGATAGATGTTTCTCTCCCTCCCTTCCTGTCCCTCTAAAAAGAAATAAATAAAATCTTAAATAAAGTAAAATAAAATCTTGTGTTTGATACCAATTAAGATTTGGCTTGTTTACTTTCTCTTTTATGAATTAGGTTCTGGTTGTCCCTACAAAATCACTGACTTGTATTTACATATCCAATGTCAAGTGTATTTTTGGAACTCAGTGACCTGTCATTTCCTAGGCAGCTGCTTCCTTAGGTCCTGAACTCACTCCCCCTCCTCCCCTGTTTCACTGATATTTGTCACTTTCCCAAAGTGCCAAGCCCAAAGGTTAAAAGCTTTGTTTCAAAGCACAGCCGTTTTTTCCCAGCGACATCATTGACTTCCTGCTTCATTCCTTACATCAGAACACATTCCAGGTGGATCCAAAATTTCAATGTGAAAAAACCCACAAAATTTTATACATCTCAGGAGAAAAAAGGAAACATATGGATAAATTTGACCATATAAAATAATTGCAAACTTCTACATATCATTGTTACACCTAGGGAAGAAAGTCCCTAAAGCCAATTCAAAGTCAGACAACACAATGGGATGAAATAGCTACAAAGCCAGAATGAAGAGCGAATAACTGATACATTCAGAAAGCTCTTACAAATGAAAATAAAAATGAGTAGAGAAAGTCCATGGGAAAGAAATTTAAGAAGTGCAAATGGCCAACGACATGACAAATGAGGCTCAAGTCCACCAGCAACCACGAAACCACAGCGCGGTGGCATTTTACATATGTTCATTGCGGAAAAGACGAAAAAGATAATTTCAGGTTCTGATGGGGGAGAAATAGTACTTTTGTAGTAAGTGGGTAAAACCTTGTGGGTAGTGTCAGTGAAAAAGTTTAAAGCTACATCTTTGACCCAGAAATTAAACTTCTAATAATTTATTCCTTTTAAAAACTTTTAAACAGATATTACTTATTTTTAGAGAGGAGAAGGGAGGAAGAAAGAGAGGGAGAGAAACATCCATGTGTGGTTGCCATTCGCCTGCCTCCTACTGGGGACCTGGCCTGCAACCCAGGCCTGTGCCCTGACTGGGAATTCGGTTCGCAGGCCAGCCCTCAATCCACTCAACCAAACCAGCCAGGGCTCTAACAACTAACACTATACAAAGAGTTGCACAAATGCATAAAGCTATATGTAGTTTTTTAATGTAGCAATTTTTATAGTTAAAATGCATTGGAGAGGCTTCCAGTCAAGATGGTGGTGTAGGCAGACAGTCCTCACCTCATCGTACACCCATAAGAAGGAACACAACTAACTGAAAAATGAAGCCATCCAGAACTGCCAGAAAATCACCCAGGAAAACACTCAGAACCATACAGAAGTCCGACAACCAAGAATTTAAAGAAGCTATATTTATCCAGGCAGGTAGGAGAAGTGGAGACGGGGAGTTGGAGTGGAGACTCTATGCAGTGGCAGTGGGCTGGTGGCTGGTGGATCAGGCAGCTCCACATTCCCATGTGGTGGATAAACGTCAGGGAGACTCCTTGTGAGCGAGCCCAGCCCCAGGCTGGACCGCACAGCTCAGGGCTCCAGAACCAGGAAAAGGAAAGCCTCACAGCTAATGGCTGTAAACCTAGTGGGGTTTGGGGCAGTAGAAGACACTGCCGATACATACGCAAACCCATCCACCCTGGGAACCACAAGCAGGACAGCAGCTGGAGGGGCACCAATCGCATTTTGGAAGTCAGTGAGGTGACCGGAAACGGGGTGAGGGCCAGGCAAACCCTCCGAAGTCAGCCCGCAGCAGCATTGCCCCTTCCTCTACCCCTCCTCCACACAAGGACCCATGGTCCTCCCCCCACCCCCAGTGTATACCCAAGGCTTTGCTCCATACAACTTAACAGGTGCACTGAAACAGAATCGAAGTGGCTCTACCTAGTACACAGACACAGGGAGGCTGCCCAAATCAGGAAACAAAAAAATACGGCCCAAATGAAGGAACAGAACGGAACCCCAGAAAAAGAACTAAGCAATGTGGAGCTAGCCAACCTATCAGATGCAGAGTTCAAAACTCTGTGCTCAGAAAGCTCAAAGATGTCACTGAATAGGTCAAAAGCCAAAGAAATGAAGGCTCTACTAAGGGAAGTAAAGAAGATTCCATAGGAAACCAACAGTGAAGGAAAGGAAGCCAGGATTCAAATCAATGCTTTGGAACATAAGAAAGAAAGGAACATTCAACCAGAACAAAATGAAGAAGCAAGAATTCAAAAAAACGAGGAGAGTTTAAGAAGACTCTAGGACGTCTCCAAAAGGGCCAACATCCGAATCACAGGGGTGCCAGAAGTAGAAGAGGAAGAACAAGAAATTGAAAACTTATTTGAAAAAATAATGAAAGAAAACTTCCCTAATTTGGTGAAAGAAATAAACATACAAGACCAGGATGCACAGAGAGTCCCAAACAAGTTGGACCCACAGAGGTCCACACCAAGACACATCATAAGGCACACATTATGTGCCAAAGGTTACAGATAAAGAGGGAATCTTAAAAGCAGCCAGAGAAAGGCAGAGAATTACCTACAGAGGAGTTCCCACAAGCCTGTCAGCTGATTTCTCAAAAGAAACTTTGCAGGCAAGAAGGGACTGGCAAGAATTATTCAAAATGATGAAAAGCAGGGACCTACAACCAGTATTACTCTACCCAGCAAAGCTATCATTTAGAATTGAAGGACAGATAAAGTGCTTCAAGACCAGGTAAAGCTAAAGAAGTTTCTCATCGCCAACCCCTTATTATATGAAATGTTAAAGGGAATTTTTTAGGGAAAAGAAGATAAAAATTATGAACATTAAAATGACAAAAAACACAACTATCAATAATTGAATCTAAAAAACAAAGACAAACTAAGCAAATAAGTAGAACAGGAACAGAATCATAGATATGGAGACCATGTGGAGGGTTATCAGCTGAAAGGGGGAAGGGGGAAAATGGAAGAAAAGGTATAGGGATTTAGAAGCATAATTGGGTAGGTACAGAATAGACAGGGGGAGGTTAAGGAGAGTATAGGAAATGGAGAAGCTGAAGAACTTACATGCACAACCCATGGATGTGAACTAAGGGGGGGGGGTGTTGCTGGAGGGAAGGGGGGAACTGGGTGGAAGGGGCAAAAGGGAAAATTGGGACAACTGTAACAGCATAATCAATAAAGTATACTTATAAATAAAATATGTTGTAGATAACTTCTTTTACATTGATAAAAATGTACTAACGTTGAATGACTTTCAATGTATATTGTAAAGAGGAAAGCAAGTTTCAAAAGGGCAGGTAAAATATTACCTAATTTTTTCACAAAATTATATTCATTCACTGCCGTTGATATACGTTCTGCAAAGTTCCTACAAGGATACCATGAGTCAGTCAGTAGGTTGCTGATTAATATCTTAGAAATGAGTGACTGACCCTCCCTCCAGGGCTGGGAAGGGCTCATCCATTCACCCGATTTCTCCCTCACTCATTCCTCGAACACTGCACCGCAGGCTGTGAGTGTGAGGTTAAGCAAACCGACTCTGAACTTGGGTTGCCTGTGCTTGAACACACCATACAGCGCTTTTATCTTGGGCACGCTACTTTCTTCCCTTACACTTGATCCACTCTAACTCCCATTACGGGTGGAGAAAGTTAGGCCCAGTGAATAGAAAGACTGCTTCCTAGGTGGCTCTCCCGACAGGAAGACGCCGAGGCAGATCCTGAATTATACCAGGAGGAGTGGCCTGCCCATGCATGTTCTCCTAGTGTGTTCAGCTGGAGTGGAGTGGAGTGGAGTAGAGTGGATAAGGGTGTGTGAGTGCGGCCAGACCGCCAGGGTCTAAATTCTGGTCCTAATCAGAATTTGAGTAAGTTACTTGATGTTTCTGTGCCTCGCAGGATTTGTCGTGAGGATTCAATGCAAGGGGCTTCAAATAGTGCCTGGCACGCAGTGAGTCTCAGTATATGTTGATCTTTGTTATTTGCAAGGCACTAGAGATTAATAAGTGGACAAGAAAGCATAGTCCTTGTTCTGAAGGAGTTTACAACATAGTGGAGAACAGAGTGTGGGGACACTCAGGATGTTACAAGAACAAGAAAGAGGGGGGGTCTGGGAGTCTTCCCAGGGGAAGTCACAGCCAAGCTGAGACCCAGAGGAGGCAGGAGTTGGCATTACCTCTGGGTGCACGGAATAGCCTGAGTCAAAGTCTAGAAGTCAGGGAGAGAGCCTGTTTGTTTCCAGAAATTTAAAGAAAAGCAGGGGAATTCCTGAGCACAGACTGGGGCAAGGACAGGTGTTGTGATCTTGAGAACAAGACAATTATGCCGGACCTTCAGCCTGGCTGTTTCCTCTAAGCCTCGTATTTGCTTAACCGGGTAACCCATCAGTTCCTAGCCTACATGCCCCACCTCCAGGATGTCTTTCAGGAATCCCAGCTTCCCACAGAGCTTTAGGTCTACTTGCTACAGGTAGCCTTGGCAATGGCCACACGTTATTGTTACTGCTTGTTTGTTGCTCCTCCCAGCTAAACTCTGAGCCACCAGGCTGCATTAGCGTGGCACTGTTTGCCAACGCATACCTCTTAGCATGTTCCAGGTATGGGTGAAATAACAGAGGCAGGGAGAGGATCCAGGAGCTTTCCTGGGATAAAGGAGGCTAGAATTTTCACTTGGGCTCTTGAATTCCACGACCATTTCACCATGGCTCTAGCCCACCATCAGGTATCCAGAGCAAGTGTCTACCCACAGCAGACATGGGCTGCCGCTGCAGGACATCCCCGGCCAGGGCCATGGCAGGACATGTGCTCCAGGACAAAGCTCCCCTCTCGAGAGCAGAAGCTACAGTGTTTGGAAGGCACTGAGGGCCAGCTTCCATCTGTTTGGCCTCCCACCTGCTCATGTCTCCACTCTGCGTTCCTGGCAAGCAGATATGGGTGAGAATGCAGAGCCTCGCCCCCAGTTCCTATAGACTTGTGCTCCCCCCCCAGGAAGGTAGTCTTGCTGTTCCCAGGGCCCAGCACATTGCCTCACTGGTCTATGTCTGGAAGATGGCAATGACCATAACTCCACACACAGAACTTTCATGGATACAGTTGGTAGGTACTTAGGGGCCAGGACAGCATAGAGAGGGACCTAGAAATACTTTTTTAAGATGAGGAAAATAGAACTAAAATGTACTCTGTGTTCTTTTGTCATTCAGTACATTTTTATGTTTTCATATATTAGTTGGTCATTTTCCTTGAAAAGATAAAATGAGTAGGTGAGGTGACATTCTGTGTCAGATGGTGCCAGTGTCTGATCATCATCTTGTTTAAATTGAGTGGCTCTCATTATAACATTCAATTTTACATTCATAAAGAATCGTTTCTGCTAGTATCCAGTTAGATATAAATGTACACACACACAGAGTTTATTTTCTCCAATAAGATAAAGATCAAATCTGTTCACACAGGTCTGCAAAGAGGTAAAAAAGAAAAAGCATAACTTCTGAAATCAAAGAGAGCACTATTTATTTTGTTTCTTGAGATGATTCTAAGATATATTTTTAAAAAATAAAAAGTATATAATGCATAGGCATTTTATTTATTTATTTATTTATTTATTT
>PVKM010025621.1:0-19835 GCA_004027735.1 Carollia perspicillata | reverse complement strand
CCAAGGCTGCACTACCCTCTGGCATTGTTTCAGGCATAGGTGGAGTAGGGGAAGTAAGGCAGCCAAGAAATTAGGAGACTTCTTACAGACAGAATGAGGACTCAGGCTACATCAAAGCCAAGGGGCAAGGGTCCATCACCCCTCTTTTCTATAGCTCCTTAAGTCCTTTCCTGATGGCCCCATTGAAACCATGGCTGTCTTAGGTCATTCCTCCCTTGAGGATTCTTACCAATCATTGGCTAACCAGTCATCCACCAATGGCCAAGGGTGAAGTAAAGGGGACAGAGGTGGCATTCCACCCAGGGAGACAAGCTTTGTCTCCTTAGTGGCTTGTGGTCCCAACATCTTTTACTCAGCCTTAGCCATGGGGGATTACAGATTCTGAAACCAGGCAGGGTGGTTCCCAACATCTTGCTCTCTTCTTTTGGTATTCCCATGGTGCAGACTGTGTTATGCTTCATGTTGTCCAAAATGTTTCTTAAGCCGCTTTCATTTTTTTAATTCTTTTTTATTTTCACTGCTCTGCCTGGCTGTTTTTATTTCTGCCTTGTTTTTCAAATCAGTGTTTTGATCTTCTGCTTCATCTAATCTATTGTTTATTCTTCCCAGTGTATTATTCATTATAGATATTATATTATTTATTTCTGATTGGAACTTTTTATGGTTTTATGTCTTTCTTCATGCTTCTGAGTATCCTTATAATCATTGCTATAAACTATCTGATAAATTGCTTGCCTCCATTTCAACTGGTTCCTCTTCTGAAGAATTCTCTTATTCTTTCATTTGGAGTCTGTTTCTTTGGCTCTCCATTTTGGCTGCATCTTTGCATTTCCACTTTAGTTGTGAAACTCATCAGTTAAACTGATCAGTCAATAAACTAATCAAGCTGTAATCAGCCACCTCTTTTAACCTCACTGTGCGAGGTAGAGTAATTTATGTTGGTGAAGCTATTGTTTCTCAGGCTGATGTCCTTTGGAAAGGAAGGTGCTTCCTGAGAAAGACAGCTCCTGCAGAATGAGGAATGACTTAGTGCAGGGATTCTGGTGGCTATTCCTTCGATTCTCTCCCCAGGGACTCTAAACCCAGACACTCCTCAACCATCTCTAGTTCACTCTGCCCTCCTTCTGCTGGAGCCCAGGGTAAGTGGCTGCAAATTAAATTTTATTTTTTGGCCCTTTAAGAGACTCATTCTCCAGCTGTCTCTCCCTGGCAGAAAGAACCCTGCTGCTTTATGTTATCTGGGTTCTCCTCCAGTTCCAGTGCTATAGGCTGGGAGCTGAGCTTTGGGTTTAGTCCCCACACTTCTCAGGGGGAATCTCCTGGATGCTGAAATATCTCTCCAGAACTTCAGCTGCCACCCAGCCAGCCTTCTTATGCCTCCTCCAACCTCCCTACCATTCTTGTTGTGGTGAAGTGGTTTCTTCTGTCTGTCCTTTGTTATAAGGCTTCTCTCCAACTAGTGTTCAGTTGGTTATTCATTATGCTTTATCTACAATTTAGGTTTAATCCTAAATTGGTCCTGGGAGGAGGTTAGTGTAGCTTCTACTTACTCATTCGCCATCTTGGAGCTCACATATTGTAATTTTAAAAGACAAATTAACAATATCCAAATTTGGTAAGAATATGAAACCATTAGAAACTTCATGTAATATATAACTACTTCCTCTGTAAAACAATTTTTATCCATTTTATTTTTTTTAATTTTTATTTATTATATTTTTAGAAAGGGAGTAAAAGAGGGAGAGAAACATCAATGTATGGTTGGCTCTCATGTTACCCCTAGTGAGGACCTGGCCTGCAACCCAGGTATGTGCCTTAGACTGGGAATGAAACTACTGTCCCTTCGGTTCACAGTCCAGCAACTCAATCCACTGAGCCAGACCAGCCTTGACCATTTTAGAAATATATTATAAGATAATACCTTATTACCAGCAATTCCACTTCTAGACATATATTAAGACAAGTAATTGCATTAGCCAACCCAAAGATATGAACATAATTGTTTATAGCCCTTTAATTATAATACTAATAAATTATCAATAACTTAAAAGCCTATCAACAGAGAAGATGCATAAAATGTGGTATATATATATTATTTTATTTTATTTTATAATTTATTTTATTGTTGTTCAAGTACAGTTATCTGCATTTACTCCCTACCAGTCCCCTCAATGTCAGCCATCCCCGTCTCCCTCCCCTACTTGTGATATATCTTTTATAAAAGTAGAAAATTGCATACCTCTTTTCTAGTTAATATTTTCATGTGGAATGTTTAGATTTTGATACATTATTTTATATGACTGATTTTAATTTATGATTGTCTGGATGATGTTATTAAAGACTTTATTATACTCAGAGTCCTAGTAAAAGCTTTTGAACTCAGAATTTTTCACCATGTATTGTAATTATGCTTTGTTGCTATTTGTGTTCATTACTGATAAAGTGATATACCGCTAACATCTATCAGCTGGTAGCTATAGTGTTTTCTATTTAACATAAGTTCATTCATAACACATATGTGAACCAAAATTAATTTAGACTGTAATAAATAATGAAAGTTATTTATTTGAGTGAAAAGGAGCTGCAGTCCAAGAGACAGATTCAAGTAGAAACCTAAATTATTTTTCAAGGAAAAAAAAAAAGAAAGGATACCTTTTATAACAAAAGTTCCTGTCCAGGATCTTATTTAGGTCCATTTAATATAAGTGAACTGTACAACTTATATAGTTCTGATTGGATGGAATAAGTCTCAGTTTTTGGTAAAAACATAAAATCAGGTTTTTCCTGTAGCATTTGACTCAGTGGCAAAAAGAAACAGAGCATAGTGCAGGAACACAAAATTTTTGTCAGAGGTTTTTTCCTGTATACAGAATATCTCAGAAGCTTCTAGTCTCTTATTATTATTTTTTAATGTGAGCTTATTTTTGACCATGAACAGTCCATATCAGCAGATAAATTTCTTCTTGGGATTTATATCAAATAAATTTTTTTTCTTGAGATCCTCATTTTCCCCTTCTAATCAAAACCTTTGGTAAACAGTGTTGATGATTAATCAGGTTTGTATGGCTGTGTTTCTTCCCATGTCAATGTTGGAGCAATGCTGGAGTTGTTTGGCTACATGTTTTGCATCCATATAGTCCTTCAGTGTGTCTCCAGTGGCTGGACTATAGCTATTGAGCAACTAGGGCCATTTACCTTTAAGGGACTCATAGGTACCTGTTAAACATATAATGTTTCTGAGGTGATTTTTCCTAAGAGGCACTGCATTAGCAAAGCTTTATCAGGGCCTTTCAACACTGTATTGTAAATTGTTGAAATAAAAAATGAATGAAAAATAGGAAGCAGCACTAATATTGCAAACATTGGATAAATCAAGAGCAAATGGCAAAAATCAGACTTATGAACCTAGTGAACTTGTATCTTCTTGATTCAGATGTATTTTCAAGCAATTCATGCATAGTAGAAATTAGTTCAAAGTGTTCTAAACTAAAGAAGGTAATGGCTTGGTGGTGTATTATTTATATTCTTCATGCAACCATCAATCAAGTATTTATAGGAAATTCTAGGCACCTGGTTACACCGAACATCAACAGCTTGATACTGAGGCACATTAAACAAATTGGAACAGTGGTGAGTACTACAATTTGCAATCCAGATTTTAAAACAGCACTGAGCCCAGTTGGGAGTCAGCTGGAAATATCAGAACAATGAAACACTAACCAGCTAGCAGTACCCCTGGAAAAAGTAGAATGTTGCTTTTTTTTTTTTTTTTTTAGTTTGAGGAGCTTGGTTGTTTCTAATTATACCTGAAGAGAAGTAATTAATCAGGTGCATCAGGGGGTATTAGCAATGGTGCTGGCTCCTCCTTGGACTGTAAACAAACAATCTGTTGTGAAGGACTGCTTGAGCCACAAGATCTAAAGATCTTGTTGAGCTTGGATGGCTCTAGCAGCTCAGAAGGCTATATTGTTAACTGTTCTGGTTAGGTTTTACATTATTATATGTAATTGATCAGTGCTAAAATCAGTCCATGAGCCTACATTTCTAAGGAAACAATTGTTCCCATATTAATCTCAAAATTCTACCTGCTATCATCTTAAATGATCAAAATCTAGCTACACCCAAGAAGAGTTAAAAGTAATGGAACTGAAGAAAATCAAGAGGGGAGAAAAACTTAGTCATACAAGTTTTCTATCAATGACATTTAAAATAATAAATTGGATTTATTTGCTATATAGATAAATTAGTGTTGAAATGTAAAGATGGTTGATGAAAGACTACCATATGGCATCACTTATAATTGGAATCTCATGAAAAAAATAAACTAATGAGAAAAATAGAACCAGAAAAATAAAACAGACTGACGGATGTAGGAGGGAAGGAGGGAGTGTAGGGGAAAGGAGGGAAAAAAGGGGAAGGATTAGTCAAAGAACATGTACAAATTATGCACTGACATGGACAATGGAGAGGGGATTGACTGTGGCCTACAGGGTAGGCTGGATATAGGTGGACAAAATAGAAAAATATTGGCACAACTGTAACAGAAAAAAGCAACAAAGATAAGATTAAAAAATAAAAAGAACCACTTATATCCACAGAAATGCTCAAATTATGCTTTAATTTAAAGAGACATAATAATGTGTGTATCATGCAACTAGCTCTTTTTGAAATTCAGTATTAATAGAACAAAATTTCTTATAAACATAGTACTATCATGTAGAAAATTTTGCCAATTAAGCAAACAGCTAAAATTTGTAAAGGTAAATACCTAATGTCCTTGAATTTCTAATCATTTATCTTAGCATTAACATGGTTTTACCTAAATGATTCCTCCTTAGAAAAGAAATTTTAAATGTTCTTTTCTCTTCTATATATTATCAAACTTTCAGAGATTAAAGGGAACACTTTCATTTTTTAAAATTTGTTTTTACCAGTCTTCATAAATCTGATATAGTGTTATTATAGAATCTAGGTTAAAGTTTGTGCTTTAAAGGACACAATGAATTTAATTTCTGGACTCTGTATTACTGCTGAGGTGTGCTGTAAGACTGTCTGCCAGAAGTCAATTCCCTAGTTAAAATGTATTTGTTGTCAGTAATTGAACATTTAAGACCAAATGCCAATGAAAACAAACTGAAAAGTTTGATTTTTCTATAAAATTAAAATCTCTTAGTAAATAAGAGGATACAGGTATTAGTTATTTCCTGTATTCTCTGTAGCACCTACTACAATATAGTGGATGTGAGCACAATTAGGAGGATGAGATCTAGAAAAGGAACTTTTTTCTGCCTCAAAGAAAATCCGAACCCATCACATGGAACACTGTAACTCAAATAACATGATTTAAATAATAATTACCTTTAAAATTTCATTACATCCCAAAAAGGGAGAGGCGCAGTAGTAGGTAAATTCTGTATGGCTGACACTTCATCAGTAGTTCTCAATACTTCCAAGTCAAAGATGAAAAAAAAAAAAAAAAACATGGAATGGTAGCTTGGAAGAAAACTAGAAAAACTTAAGATTCAATCAATTTGTGGGTGACAATTGGACATTGTGATTTCCAGTACAACACAATTCTCTGCCTAAAAGCACCCTCATTTTATTAAAGAGACTGCATATAAGTCCAATTTCAGCTTGGCCTGCTTATTTGCATAAAAAGAAAAGAAAGAGTAATTGATCATATAGTCTCTTTCAAATCTACTTTTCTGGAACAGAACTTTTCTTGGCACAGATGCCAAGCCAAATAAGTTGTCCTATGGTTTTGCTTGCAATGCTACAGGTTTAGGTGGATTCCCCAAGTTCTTGAGGTCTCCAAAATGTTTCCAGTTTCCTTCATTGTTATCTTTCAGGAAAGTAGCCTTCATTTATTAACAGGAAAGACTACCATTAACCATGTGACAAAACAAGGTACTGGGCCATTTCTCCAAGGGGCTCTTATTAGCTTCAGAAGTCATTCTTAATTTCTTAAGGCTTTCTGGTGACATCCAGAGTCCAGGCATGGCTCTTTTGATTATGACATTCCAGATAAAATCATATTTGGAAACTGGTGCTAAAATATAAAGAGAACAGATTCTTATTGGTTTTAAGCAAACAAACATATTGCCATGAAAATAATGTTCATTAAGAGTTATCAAATTCTGGAAGGATTATGTTGGAAGACAAATAGAAATGTTTCAATATTGCTTATGATGATATAAGTTACAAATTTTCTAGGGCAAAATCAAGGTTCCTCTGGTCCTGGTTTTCCTGGCTAACTCCCTTCCTAGAACCTATAGCACTCAATTTCTTTATTGTTTTTCAGCCATGTTTCCTCAAATATCTCATATTCTTTATTCAATGGAATGTCCAGGCACTGGAAGATTCCTTCCAAAATATCCTCTGGCCACAGTTCTCACTTTTTGAGCTATTCAGTTCCACAATCTTCTCCTTAATGACCCATGCATTGACCCACAGGCAGGGGCAGATCTAAAAACCTACCCTGCTTGAAGAAGTTACTGAAGAACAGATCTTTGTCCCTCCTCCCCAAAACTACAATCTGGCCAGGTCATTAACAATAAATCAATTTTAAAACCAGAGGGGCAGATGAAAGGATAAAGTTGGTGGCATTTGTTATCATGGTACCATTTGCTGAGCAGCCCTATGACCTTGTTAAACATGATTGCCATTTTACTCTTCTGAGTTTATGTCCCAAGAACTGGAAATTACTGGAAAGCAAAATGGAGCTAACTGTTTTCTATAGCCACAAGCAGAAGATAACACTGGAACATACTACAGCCTTATGTTACAAAGCCCCAACAGCTCATGGGGCCACACAACAGCAAACCCCACAGTTTTTAATCCTATTATAATGCAATAAATTCTCAAAGCCTCTACCCCTCTATGCTGGTGTATCTCTTCACACCACAGCCCTCTCCTTTCTTGGAAGGTGAATAGAAACCTTAATCTCCAGAAAAAAATTAAATTAAATATTATCCATACTAACACATATTTAAAATATTAGAGTTATTGTCTCTGACATAATTTAAATGCATTTGAACTCTAAATAGCTAAAAAAGGAGAAACTTATAAGAAAGGTAGTCTTCAACTTATTAAACTAATTCAGAAATCAAAGGCATTTTTGTACACCAACAATAAAATATCAGAAACAGAAATCAGGAAAAAAAAAACATTTGCTAAAGCAACAAGAAAAATACAGTGCCTAGTAACAAACCTAACCGAGGAAGTAGAAGAGCTGTACTCAGAAAACTACACAACACTGAAGAAAAAAAATTAAAGAAGACACAAATAAATAGAAGCATATACCATGTTCATGGATTGGAGGAAATAACATCATCAAACTCTCCATACTACCCAAAGCAATTTAAAGATTCAATGCAACCCCTATCAAAATACCAATGACATATTTCATAGATATATAACAAACATTACAAAATTTATATGGAACCACAAATGACCCCAAATAGCTGCAGCAATTGTGAGAAAGAAGAACAAAGTAGGTGGGATCACCATACCTGACATCAAACTATATTACAAGGCCACGATAATCAAAACAGTCTGGTACTGGTATAAATACAGACATATACATCAATGGAACAGAATGGAGAGCCCAGTAATAAACCCAAGTCTCTATGGTCAATTAACATTTGACAAAGGGGATAGAAGCATAAAATAAAATAAAAATAGCCTCTTCAACAAATGGTGTTGGGAGATCTGGACAGCTACATGCAAATAAATGAAACTCAACCACCAACTTACACCATACACAAAAATAAACTCAAGATGGATAAAATACTTAAATATAAGTTGTGATGCCATAAAAGTCCCAGAAGAGAACATAGAAAAGAAAATCTCATATATCCCAAGCAGCAATATTTTCACTGATATGTCCCATAGGGTAAGGGATATAAACAAAAGAATAAACAAATGGGACTTTATCAAAATAAAAATCTTCTGCATGACTAAGGAAATCATCAGCAAAATAAAAAGAGGATCAACAGTATGCAAAAATATATTTGCCAATGATTTCTCAGACAAGGATTTGATCTGCAAAATATATAAAGAACTCACAGAACTACATTCCAGGAAAACAAACGATCCAATAAAAAAAATGGACAAAGGACTTGAACAGACACTTCTCCAAGGAGGACATACAGAGGGTCCAGAGACATATGAAAGGATGCTCAGTATCACTAGCCATCAGAGAGATCCAAATCAAAACCACAATGTGATACCACTTCACACTGGTCAGAATGGTGATCATAAACAATTCCCCAAACAATAAGTGCTGACAAGGTTGTGGAGAAAAGGGAACCCTCATGCACTGTTGATGGGATTGCAACTGGTACAGCCACTTTGGAAAACAGTATAGAATTTTCTCAAAAAAGTAGAAATGAAACTGCCTTTCACCCAGCAATTCCACTGCTGGGATTATACCTTAAGAATCCTGAAACACTAATTCAAAAGAATCTATGTGTCCCAATGTTCACAAAAGCACAATTTACAATAGCCAAATGCTGGAAGTGGCCTAGGTGCCCATCAGTAAATGAGTGGATCAAAAAACTGTGGAGCATTTACACAATGGGATTCTATGCAGCAGAAAGAAAGGAGCTCTTACCTTTCACAACTACATGGATGGAACTGGGGAACATTATGCTAAGTGAAGTAAGCCAAGCAGTGAAAAACAAATATCATACGATCTCACCTATAAGTGGATCCTAATTAACAAAACAAACAAGTAAGCAAAATATAATCAGAGTCCTTGAAATTAAGAACAAATTAACAGTAACCAGAAGGGAGAGGGGAGGTAAAGAAGTGAAAGGGTCTTTAATTAATGATTATAAAGGACCAATGGACAAAGCCAAAGGAACTGGGATGGAGGGTGGGAGATGGGCATGGTGGGTGGGGGAAAGAAGTTGTGGGAAAATGGAGACAACTGCATTCGAACATCAATACATATAAATATATTTATATATAAACTTTTTAATTTTATTTTAATTGTTCAAGTACAGTTTTCTGTCTTTTACTCTCATCCCAGATCACCCCTCCAGTGCTCCCCACCTCCCTCCCATTCCAACCCCCTTAGTTTTTGCCCATGTGTCCTTAATACTTGTTCCTGTGATCCCTTCCCCTATTCCCCTGAAATTCCCATTTTTATAAATTTTAATGTATGTATTAAAAAAAGAAAAGTAAACCAAATGTTACACACATAGAAAATTATGTTTTGAAAATACACAATCTGGGAAAATTTTAAATGATCAAAGCTGTCGTTAGATTTTAGCTGGCCTATTGTAAAACTGCATGTGTCTTTTTGCTTGTAAAATGTTCCCACAGACAGACAGTCCTTATACCAGATCAGTTTTTAGACTGGATGAATGTGTTAAGAAGCTTCAAAAGTCATAAAGATTTGCCAAAGCTCTAGAAGAAGGCTATGTGTAGTTGGGTCACATATGGACCAAATGAAAATGTACTATGTCTCAAAGAGCACAAAAAGAAATACAGTATTATCTTGGTTGCTAAAAAGAATTGTGTTTTATTCTTAATGAAAACTTTGTTCTCTTGAGGTTGCAGTGAAGAGTGGCTTTCTTCAAATAATGAAACTTTTATGAGAATCATTGAGCTAATTCCTAAATTTGATTCATATTTGAGTGAGCAATTGGCAAGTTTTAAAACAAGACTTGCTTACCAAAAATAGTTTACAAAATATTAATAAAAATAACTGGAAAATGTATATAATGTGAGTTACACAATCAAATAAATAAACCAGAAAAAATTATTAAACTATATTTACTGGAGTTAGCCCCAAGCATGAACTCAAGAAAAATTTCATCCTTAAACTGGCACACTAGCTACTGTCAAGCTTTCACAACCACATAAAATAAATCTTTTACATATTTGAAATTACTTCTTAATTTCCAGGATAAACTTATTGAGAAAAGAATAATAAAATTTTGAAAAAAATGAATATTTTATTCAATGGTGTTTCTTATGCATCACTTTTTGATGATGCTCTAAACCACCTTAATTCAAATGCAAGTCCTTTTTACTTGAATAACTGATAAACTACCAATATTGGGGTTAAATACTTTTTCTAGCAAATTAAAAGGAATAATTCACATTTAAAATTATGTATGTTCCATAAAATAGAAACACTTCATTTTACCAGGATATACTAATTTTGCTTCATTGGATGGTCAGAAATAAAGAAAAAAATATGTAAGTACAAAATAACACCTTATACAAGAAAAATTCTTTAAAATAAGCCAGAGCATCTGGTTTATACATTCCTCAATCAAAAATCATAGGCTTTTCAGTAATTATTTCAAAGAAAGAGAATTGATGTTTACCTAAAGGAGTAGATATTAGATTAAGCAATGACAAGGGAAGAGTTGTAGGCCAAGGCAGTAAAATTTTTAACAAATTTTAACAGCTGAGTTTTTAATATTTTATTGTTTTTTTGTTACAAAGCCATAGGACTGGGAATAATAACCACAGTGGAAGTTCTATAATTTTTGTCAAATATTGCATTACTGGTTTAGAATTTGTCTTATAAAGTATGTTTTCTCAATCACTATGAGGCTGTGTTGGATTTTTCTAATGTAAAATTATATTAGAAATGACATTCTAAGCAGGGACCATCTTTCCCTGAAGTATTTTGTAACTCCTATGGTTGTTGACCTTTAACATGGGAATACCTCCACCCAATAAGAATACATACAAGCGACCAGTATGTTTTTATCCTTGAAAATGTGTGTGTGTGTGGGGGGGGGATAAACCCACCTTCCAAAGCTTAAATAAGCCTAAATACAACACCTTCACTTTTTTCTTCTTTTTTAATGAGATTCTCTTATTTTAGTTTTCTATTTTATTGTGCTAACACTTAAAGACTTTACAAGAAGTTATAGAAAGTTAAATAATTAGAAAATTTATCTCTTTTAAAATTAAAAATGTGGCTTACCTCAGCAATTGAAGACTTGATGACATAGAGCCAAATAAATAATTTTAACAACACACAGAATCTTTACTTTTCCTTGATATTTCTTTGTGAAAAGCATAAAAATAGTACAAGAAAAATTTTGTTCTTTTAACAGTAAAAAAAACAAAGTCTAATTTTGAATCAGACCATTTTTGATATCAAAATTTACTTATTTAAATTTTTTAGTATAACTTAACTTGACCACTCATATAATTACTTTCTTATGATTCCTTTCCCACAAACCTTCTACAACTTCATTTTCTCCCTTAGTTTTTCTCTTTTTACTCACTCAGAACAACCAACCTATCTAAATACAAATGATTTTCCTCTAGTTCTGCAAAAATGTAATCCCATGACTTACACCTTCCTTCATTGAAAACACACATTATTTCCTTTCATATTAATCAGAATTCTAACCCTTATAAACTTCAGCTTGCAATGACAACTAAAAAGTAAGGGATAACCAGCATTCTTAAAATTGGCAAATTGATAAATCTATTTCATAACCTCTAAAAACATAGATTCTTTCACTGGTAGATATATTTTCTAATTTTTAAAACACATTTTCCTCAATAAAAATTAAAACAATCTTACAATCAGATTCAAGTTTATCTTACAGTTTCTCTGTAATAAAAATTCATAAGAAGATAACTGAAGACTTACTTAAGAATTAATATTTTATCTAATATAATAATGATTTAGATACTCAATGACTATTACTTGAATAATTATTTTATGTATATATATTTTTAAACAATAATATTTAACTTTTTCTTTAAGATTTAATAGACTTTAAACCAATTAACTTTAATCTTGTTATTTAGACAGCCTTTGTAACAGAATATATGAGCTTATTTGAAAACTGTATATCTGCGTTATTTTTCAGTGTTGGTAATTAAAGGCATGACCATTTTACTAAACAACAACATTAAGCTAGATTTTATTTACTAAAAATTAATCCCAAATTATATGTACTTGAAAAGCAATAGACTAGTTTCTGTTATATCTCTTTTCCATATGAGCACTCAGTTGTTTAAGTCAATTGCATAAGGCTCCTTCATCACCACATGGTATAATTACAAATTAATTTTTGCAATCCCATGCCATGGCAGAAATATGTCTCATCTCTAGTATACATATATAAATATATAGGTGATAGCAAGAGACCACTGCTCTCTATTACCTCCTGTGCAACTCTGGCTTTCAATGGTAACTTCCCCTTGGGGAGTGAGATAGACCACACAACCCAGGGTTCCAGCACCAACAAAAATAAAGCCTTGGAACCTCTGGCTGTAAAAAGCTGTGAGTGTTGTTGTGGTGGGAGAAAGCACAAATCTCTTGAAAGCAGAGTGGGAGCTGAGTAAGCAGCAATGTTCCTTCTATGACCCTCCCCCACATACAGCAGTACCATGCATGGAAGTGGGTTGCTCCACAGTGGAAAATACATAAGGTTCTGACCTTTACAATGTAACAGGTGTGACAAGACAAAGAAATATGACCCAAATGAAAGAACAGATCAAAACTCCAGAAAAAAGAACTAAGTGAGGAGGAGATAGACCACCTATCTTTTGCAGAGTTAAAAATGGTGGTAATCAGGATGCTCACAGAAATTATAGAGTATGACCACAAAATAAAAGAAGTGAAAGCTATCTAAAGTGAAATAAATAAAAATAGACAGGGAATAGACAGTGAAGGAAAAGAGACAGGGACTCAAATAAATGGTTTGGAACAAAAGGAAGAAGTAAACATTCAACCAGAACAGAATGAAAAAACAGAAATTCAAAGAGAGAGAGAGAGAGAGAGAGAGAGAGAAGGGACTTGGGAACATCTGGGATAACTTTAAATGTTCTAACATCTGAATTATGAGAGTGCCAGAAGAAGATGA
The DNA here is from genome assembly GCA_004027735.1 of Carollia perspicillata. Taxonomy (NCBI): domain Eukaryota; kingdom Metazoa; phylum Chordata; class Mammalia; order Chiroptera; family Phyllostomidae; genus Carollia; species Carollia perspicillata. Next base: position 6,978 of record PVKM010025621.1, on the reverse strand, counting down.
GAAAAAGCAAGAAATTGAAAACTTATCTGAACAATGAAAGAAGACTTCCCCAATCTAGTGAAGGAAATAAACATGAAAAGTCGAGGAAGCTCAGAGAATCTCAAATAAGTTGGACCCAAAGAAGAATACACCAAGATGCATCATAATTAAATTGCCCAAGATCAAAGATAAGGAAAGAATTTAAAAGCAGCAAGAGACAAAGAGAGAGATACCTACAAAAGAGTTCCCATAAAATTATGAACTGATTTCTCAAAAGAACCCTTACAAAAAAGAAGGGGCTGAAAAGAAGTATTAAAAGTCATAAAAGGCAAGGACCTACATTCAAGATTATTCTGTCTACCAATGCTATCATTTAGAATGGAAGGGCATCCCTAGCTGGTACTGCTCAGTGGATTGCATGCTGGCCTGTGAAACAAAGTGTTGCTGGTTTGATTACTAGTCAGGGCACATACTTGGGTTGCTGGCCAGGTACCCAGCAGGGGTGCTTGAGAGACAACTACACATTGATGTTTCTCTCCATCTTTTCCTCCTTCCCTTCCCCTCTCTAAAAATAAAAAAATAAAATAAAATATTTTAAAAATAGAATAGAAGGGTAGATAAAGTGTTTCCCAGATAAGGAAAAATTGGAGACATTCATCATCATCAAGCCCTTGTTGTATGAAATGCTGAAGAGACTTATCTACTGAAAAGAAGATCAGCACTATGAACAGTAAAATGACAACAAAGTCACAACTATCAACAACTGACCCTAAAACAAAACAAAAGCAAAAACTAAACAAACAAGTAGAATAAGAACAGAATCACAGAAACAGAGATCACGGGGAAGGATTCCAGTAGGGGAGGGGAATGGAGGAGCATGAGGGAAAAGGTACAGTACAGGGGAACAAGAAGCATAATTGGTAGGTACAAAATATAAAGGGGGAGGGAGGCTAAGAATAGTATAGGAAACGGAGAAGCCAAAGAACGTACACGTATGACCCATGGACATGAATTAATGGGGAGTATGCTGGATGGAATGGGGGTACTGGGCAGAGGGGGTTAAAGGTGAGAAAAAGAATGGGACAACTATAATAACAAAATTAATAAAATACATTTTTTAAAAAGTAGCTGCAGCCTCGAAGACATAGATTCAGTAACAAAATCACCTGTGTTCACCAAGACAAAGAAAGGCTGCCTTTTGTAAGAACGTTCCCACCCAGGTTCACAATTTGTTCCATTTCATGTAAATGAGGCATCTAAATTGTGCAAAACTAATTAGATAAGGCAGATCTCAGTCTCTTGGTAGAAACACAAAACTAGGGTTTCCCTGAAGTTATTGTCTCAGATGGTATAAACGAGTGTAGTATAATGCAGGATATTGAGTTCAGTGTGAGGATTTTTCCAGTAGATAGAGTATGTGAGGGATCTTTGTCAGCCAATGGACACTATACTCTTATTATTAAAAAAAAAATCCGCCCTCAGTCGACAATGGGAACTCCATTTTAATAAATAAACTCTTTTGGGGGGTTCACAACCAATGAGTCTTCTCGGGTCCAGATTTACATTAGACTAGATCTGTGGCTCTCAACCAGGAGTGTTTTGGTCCTTAGGAAACATTTGGAAATTTCTGGAGATGTTTTTGGTTGTCTTGACTGGAAGCAGATCTTGCTACTGGCATCTAACTGGTTATACCCAAGGGTGATGCTAAACACACTATAATGTACAGAACTTCCTTGGCCAAACATATGAATAGTGCCAGCATTAAGAAACTGGATTATATCAGTTAGTGAACTTGATGAAACAAGATGAATGAGAGAGCTTTGTCATCCTGTCTGAGCACAAACAGAAACACAACATATGCAAAATACAAAACACAGCTAAACTTTCTGTTCTTCAGCAACATAAATGACTGTTACATTACCAAGTATAGATGTAGCCCCACTCCAATCCATTCCTCTTGTCCACTAGATAACAATTAATGATATATGCAATCATGGGACTGCCCCTCTTCTACCTGACCACTTAGTCTAGAAGAAATTCTGCTCTCTCATAAATCATATAAAGTAAGCTTAATTCCTAAAACATGCCCTTCCTACTCCTGTCACTGAAAAGCAACCTGACTATCTCTTCTGTATACTGTTCTTGCTGCCACAAGCAATAAGCTCAAGTTTATTTGGCTATAGATCTGTGTGTTACTTCTGGTGGTCCTTGGTTGGTAACCACTTTCATTTTGTGTAATATTTATTGATATATAGAAAGCTGTATTTGTAAAAGAGTCTTGAAGGACAGCAGAATGTAGCACACTAAAATATGACTCTTTGACATAGAATTATTTTTAGCTGAGTATTGTGAGAAACATCAGACACAGGGAAAGTTCTGAAAACAAAGTAGTTATTTTTCATATGTGCACAGAGAATTTACATTTATAAAAAGAATCTCTATTTGTAAGGGTGTCTCCATTCTGTACCAGGAATGGAAAGGTTAAATCACAAAAAGTTCTAATTGATGAAGAAGGTCAGTGCTTAAATCTGCATAACAAATCTTATTCTTGTTTACCATACTTTTCCTAGTAAGCTCTCCATAAGCAGCTTCACATATATTTCTTTTGTTAATCTTTAGCTAAAGATGGTACCTAAGCTGGAATTCTAAGTCACCTAAGAGAATTACTCATTTTTTTCTGGTTATCTCACAGGTACACATGAGGTACACATGTCAGTACATGTTTGTTGTTCTCTTGTTAATCTATTATTACAGAGTTCTGTAGAAGGGACTGTTTTCCTCATGCAATGTGAAAGTATTTTTCCAAATGCGGAAGATGACCCTCAAGATGAGCTATATATCTGGAACTATTTGCCTTAGGGGAAAAATATTTAACAGCTGATCAAACCATCTAAATTAAGAATCAAGGATAGATGAATTAGTGGTTAATCAAAGAGAAAATACTGAGTCTTCTTCCCATTAAACTAGTTCCATGAGTTTAAGGTTTATACTTCTATAGAGCACTTAATATATATAATAATTTAATTACCTGTATCTTGTTTTTCTCTAGATTAAAATGTTAGGTTCTTAAGGAAAATTACTGTGTGGCATTTAATTTATTTTATTCCTAACACAGTGCTGAGTACAACTTAGAAAATCAATAAATTTCTACTGTTATATTCTAGTTATAATTCTAGTTAAGTATTTGCTGATTACCCACAGCTGGATTGTAAGTGCTTTAAAGAACAGAATAATATGTTAAGCTTATTAGCACCAGGCACTAGGGTTTATTTGTGGAGGAGACAATTAAATTTTCCTGATGACTTATATTTCTATACAATTGAATAGTGTACTTTACTATCATGCTGATGAAACTAATGTTATAGCATTTGATTGTAATTGCAGGGAACTTGAATTTTAACAAGACTCATCTTTAATTCATATTTCATTAAGAAAATTCTTGAGCAGTATATGCAGCTGTACTCTATCAAGCATTTTAATTTAGGCATGGAATCATAAGTAGTACTATCTCTATCTTCATAAAGCTATGCATCATTTTACTTGGGAGTAAGGTATAAATAAGTAAACTAATAATCACAAAATGATAATATATGCTAAAACACAATTATGTACAATTCCTATGGGATAAAATGTATGGTTTATATAACCCATGGAATTGGAGGGGTGTCAACCAGATAAAGCCTTCTAGAGACATTGAAATGTCAGCTTTATTGTGGAGGTTCACACAGAAAAAGCCAATTAGAATTTAATTCATGTATTCTAAGCAATGAAAAGTTACCTTAAAAATCACAGAGATGATAAAGAGTTTATGGTATTTTCTGCAAAATGCCAACAAAATAGTTAACTTTGATATATGAGGAGGGACTCAAAATGAATCAGAATTTATTTGTAAAAAATTGTGTATTCATTCTTACATATTTAAAATTCAATCACCTTCAAAACAGTTTTCATTTGATGCAGTACACTTATCAAAACTTTTTTTTCTACTTCTCAAAACTGTTTTTGAAGTTGTTGATTTTTATGCTTTTTTAGCACTTTCTGCTGTCTTTTGTTTCACCTCTTCCATGTCAGCAAAAGATTTCCCTTTGAGGACTTTTTACATGCACAAAAACAACAAAACAAAAAGTTACTTGGAGTGAGATAAAATGAATAAGGAGGATGAGATATCAAAATCATGTCTTTTTTTTTTGTATCTTTCAGTTGCCAATAGAAACCCTAGTTAACATCTTTTTTTAAATTTTAATTGTCGTTCGAGTACATTTTTCTGTCTTTTACTTCCATCCCAGCCCATCCACCCAGCCCTCCTCACTTCCCACCCATTTCCACGCCTCTTAATTGTTCTCCATGTGTCCTTTATACTTGTTCCTGAAAACGCTTTGCCTTTTCCCCTGCATTTCCCTCCCCTCTCCGCTCTGGTCACTGCCAGACTGTTTTCTATTTCATTGTCTTTGGTTATATTTTGCTTCTTTGTTTTGTTGTTTAGGTTCCTATTAGAGATGAGATCATATGGTACTTGTCTTTCACCTCCTGACTTATTTCACTCAGCATAATGCTTTCCAGTTCCATCCATGCTGTTGCATAGGGTAGGAGCTCCTTCTTTCTTTCTGCTACATAGAATTCCATTGTGTGTGTATATGTACCATAGTTTTTTGATCCATTCATTTACTGATGGGCACCTAGGTTGCTTCCAACACTTGGCTATTGTAAATTGTGCTGCTATGAACATTGGCGTGCATAGGTTCTTTTGGATTGATGTTTCAGGGTTCTTACAAAATAATCCTAGCAGTGGAATTTCTGGGTCAAAAGGCAGTTCCATTTTTAGTTTTCTTAGAAAATTCCATATTGTTTTCAATAGTGGTTGTACCAGTTTGCAATCCCACTGAGAATACACTAGGGTTCCCTTTTCTCCACAACCCCTCCAATATTTGTTGTTTGTTACTTTGTTTATGATGGCCATTCTGAGTGGTGTAAAGTGGTATCTCATTGTGGTTTTAATTTGCATTTCTCTGATAGCTAGCAATATTGAGCATCTTTTCATGTGTCTCTGGATCCTTCATATGTCCTCGTTGGAGAAGTGTCTGTTCAAGTCCTTTGTCCACTCTTTATTTGGGTTGCTTGTGTTCTTAGAGTGGAGTTGTGTAAGTTCTTTGTATATTTTGGAGATTAAACCCTTGTTTGAGGTATCATTGGCAAATACGTTTTCCCATACAATTGGTTCTCTTTTTATTTTAATACTGTTTTCTTTAGCCATGCAGAAGCTTTTTATTTTGATGAAATCCCATTTGTTTATTCTTTCCTTTATGTCCCTTGCTCTAGGGGACATATCAGTAAAAATATTACTGCATGAAATATCTGAGATTTTCCTATGTTCTCTTCTAGGACTTTAATGGTATACAGGTTATATTTAAGTCTTTTATCCACCTTGAATTTATTTTTGTGTATGATGTAAGTTGATGCTCAAGTTTCATTTTTTGCATGTAGCTGTCCAGTTCTCCAAACACCATTTGTTGAAGAGGATATCTTTATTCCATTTTATGTTGCTGTCCCCTTTGTCAAATATTAATTGACCATAGAGACTTGGGTTTATTTCTGGTTCTCTGTTCTGTTCCATTGGTCTATGTGCCTGTTTTTATGCCAGTACCAGGCTGTTTTGATTACAGTGGCCCTGTAATACAGTTTGGTATCTGGTATTGTGATCCTTCCTACTTTGCTCTTCTTTCTCAGAATCGCAGCTGCTATTTGGGGTTGTTTATGGTTCCATATAAATTTTTGAAGTGTTTGTTCTCTGTGATATATGCCATTGGTACTTTAATAGATATTATATTGAATCTGTAAGTTGCTTTGGGTAATATGGACATTTTGATGATGTTAATTCTTCGAATCTATGAACATAGTATATGTTTCTGTTTTTCTGTGTCTTCCTTGATTTCATTCTTTAGTGTTGTGTGGTTTTCTGCATACAGGTCTTTTATCTCCTTGGTTAGGTTTATTCCTAGGTATTTTATTTTTCTTTTTGCTATATTGAATGGGATTTTTTCTCGATTTCTGCTTCTACTTTTTCATTGTTGGTATACAAAAACGCCTTTGATTTCTGAATATTGACTTTATATCTTGCTGTTTTGCTGAATTCATTTATTAGGTTGAGGAGTTTTTCTGTGGAGTCTATAGGATTTTCCATGTACACTATCATGTCATCTGACATTGATCAAACTTGATGATCATGAAGCACAGTGTAGGCAAGTGTGCTGGTAAATCAGTTAATGAAATGGGCAAGCACATTTTAAGTTTTCAAAATAATTCAATGAAGCCAAACACAGCCTCTCACAATAATGCCAGCTCATATACTGATAGAGGTAGGTTCCTAGAATACTCAGCTATCAGGGGAAAGCCACACAGGTGGGCACAGGTAATCAATTTCTTAGTTATCAGGGCAAACAATTGAACTGAACACCCAGGGCTTATAACAAAGAACATGACAGCAGGCCAACTCCAAGCAGAGATTGACCACAGGGACTGGAGGGACTCTATTTTTATAAGGTGGATCCTTCCTGGCTGGTTTTGGCAGGCTCTTACTGCACATGTACAAGTAGTTGTAGTACTTTAAACTATTTCGCATGTGGTCTCCCATGATTTTCCCTGATTGGCTACCAGGGAAGGGGGCCCCCCTGTACTAGGTTCACCTTTTCATTCACCAGAGAATTATAGCTCTCCATGTTAGAGATTGGTGAAAAGGAAAGGAATTATTTATTCAAGTTATACAGACTTAAGAGTAATGACTTAATGTCTTCATCAGAACCCCAAAGTCCCTTAAAACACACACAGTCCTTCCTTCTCCACTTTGCCCAGTCTGAGGTACCGTATCTCAGGAAAAGAAATAGAAAGCCACATGGTGATTATTTGCTAAAGCCATGAGGTGGTTCTCTGCTAAAGCTGCATGATTCTCTGCCACATGGTGATTCTCCCTCACATGGCTGCAGGGGTCCCCACTCTGACAAAAGC